>WNGS01043544.1:29322-53596 GCA_020271785.1 Procambarus virginalis
ACTAACTACCAGTACAACTAACTACCAGTACAACTAACTACCAGTAAAACTAACTACCAGTACAACTAACTACCAGTAAGACTAACTACCAGTACAACTACCAGTAAGACTAACTACCAGTACAACTAACTACCAGTACAACTAACTACCAGTAAGACTAACTACCAGTACAAATAACTACCAGTACAACTAACTACCAGTACTACAACTAACTACCAGTACAACTAACTACCAGTACAACTAACTACCAGTAAGACTAACTACCAGTACAACTAACTACCAGTACAGCTAACTACCAGTACAACTAACTACCAGTACAACTAACTACCAGTACAACTAACTACCAGTACAACTAACTACCAGTAAGACTAACTACCAGTACAACTAACTACCAGTAAGACTAACTACCAGTACAACTAACTACCATCACAACTAACTACCAGTAGACTAACTACCAGTACAAATAACTACCAGTAAGACTAACTACCAGTACAACTAACTACCAGTACAACTATCAGTACAACTAACTACCAGTAAGACTAACTACCAGTATAACTAACTACCAGTACAACTAACTACCAGTAAGACTAACTACCAGTACAACTAACTACCAGTAAGACTAACTACCAGTACAACTAACTACCAGTACAACTAACTACCAGTACAACTAACTACCAGTAAGACTAACTACCAGTACAACTAACTACCAGTACAACTAACTACCAGTAAGACTAACTACCAGTACAACTAACTACCAGTACAACTAACTACCAGTACAACTAACTACCAGTACAACTAACTACCAGTAAGACTAACTACCAGTACAACTAACTACCAGTAAGACTAACTACCAGTACAACTAACTACCAGTACAACTAACTACCAGTAAGACTAACTACCAGTACAACTAACTACCAGTAAGACTAACTACCAGTACAACTAACTACCAGTACAACTAACTACCAGTACAACTAACTACCAGTACAACTAACTACCAGTACAACTAACTACCAGTACAACTAACTACCAGTACACTAACTACCAGTACAACTAACTACCAGTACAACTAACTACCAGTAAGACTAACTACCAGTACAACTAACTACCAGTACAACTAACTACCAGTACAACTAACTACCAGTACAACTAACTACCAGTACAACTAACTACCAGTACAACTAACTACCAGTACAACTAACTACCAGTACAACTAAATACCAGTACAACTACCAGTAAGACTAACTACCAGTACAACTAACTACCAGTAAGACTAACTACCAGTACAACTAACTACCAGTACAACTAACTACCAGTACAACTAACTACCAGTAAGACTAACTACCAGTACAACTAACTACCAGTACAACTAACTACCAGTACAACTAACTACCAGTACAACTAACTACCAGTAAGACTAACTACCAGTACAACTAACTACCAGTACAACTAACTACCAGTACAACTAACTACCAGTAAGACTAACTACCAGTACAACTAACTACCAGTAAGACTAACTACCAGTACAACTAACTACCAGTACAACTAACTACCAGTACAACTAACTACCAGTAAGACTAACTACCAGTACAACTAACTACCAGTACAACTAACTACCAGTAAGACTAACTACCAGTACAACTAACTACCAGTACAACTAACTACCAGTAAGACTAACTACCAGTACAACTAACTACCAGTACAACTAACTACCAGTACAACTAACTACCAGTAAGACTAACTACCAGTACAACTAACTACCAGTAAGACTAACTACCAGTACAACTAACTACCAGTACAACTAACTACCAGTACAACTAACTACCAGTAAGACTAACTACCAGTACAACTAACTACCAGTACAACTAACTACCAGTAAGACTAACTACCAGTAAGACTAACTACCAGTACAACTAAATTCCAGTACAACTAACTAGCAGTACAACTAACTACCAGTATAACTAACTACCAGAACAACTAACTACCAGTAAGACTAACTACCAGTAAAACTAACTACCATTACAACTAACTACCAGTACAACTAACTACCAGTACAGCTAACTACCAGTACGACTAACTACCAGTACAACTAACTACCGTACAACTAACTACCAGCAAGACTAACTACCAGTACAACTAACTACCAGTACAACTAACTACCAGTAAGACTAACTACCAGTACAACTAACTACCAGTACAACTAACTACCAGTATAACTAACTACAAGAACAACTAACTACCAGTAAAACTAACTACCAGTACAACTAACTACCAGTAAGACTAACTACCAGTACAACTACCAGTAAGACTCATTACCAGTACAACTAACTACCAGTAAGACTAACTACCTGTACAACTACCAATACAACTACCAGTAAGACTAACGACCAGTACAACTAACTACCAGTAAGACTAACTACAAGTACAACTAACTACCAGTAAGACTCACTACCAGTACAACTAACTACCAGTACAACTAACTACCAGTACAACTAACTACCAGTACAACTAACTACCAGTAAGACTAACTACCAGTACAACTACCAGTAAGACTAACTACCAGAACAACTAACTACCAGTACAACTAACTACCAATAAGACTAACTACCAGGACAACTAACTACCAGTACAACTAACTACCAGTACAACTAACTACCAGTACAACTAACTACCAGTACAACTAACTACCAGTAAGACTAACTACTAGTACAACTAACTACCAGTACAGCTAACTACCAGTACAACAAACTACCAGTACAACTAACTACCAGTACAACTAACTACCAGTACAACTAACTACCAGTAAGACTAACTACCAGTACAACTAACTACCAGTAAGACTAACTACCAGTACAACTAACTACCATCACATCTAACTACCAGTAAGACTAACTACCAGTACAAATAACTACCAGTAAGACTAACTACCAGTACAACTAACTTTCAGTACAAATATCAGTACAACTAATTACCAGTAAGACTAACTACCAGTATAACTAACTACCTGTACAACTAACTACCAGTAAGACTAACTACCAGTACAACTAACTACCAGTAAGACTAACTATTAGTACAACTAACTACCAGTATAACTAACTACCAGTATAACTAACTACCAGTAAGACTAACTACCAGTACAACTAACTACCAGTACAACTAACTACCAGAAAGACTAACTACCAGTACAACTAACTACCAGTACAACTAACTACCAGTAAGACTAACTACCAGTACTACTAACTACCAGTAAGACTAACTACCAGTACAACTCACTACCAGTACAATTAACTTCCAGTAAGACTAACTACCAATACAACNACTACCAGTACAACTAACTACCAGTACAACTAACTACCAGTACAACTAACTACCAGTACAACTAACTACCAGTACAAACTAACTACCAGTAAGACTAACTACCAGTACAACTAACTACCAGTAAAACTAACTACCAGTACAACTAACTACCAGTACAACTAACTACCAGTACAACTAACTACCAGTAAGACATAACTACCAGTACAACTAACTACCAGTAAAACTAACTACCAGTACAACTAACTACCAGTAAGACTAACTACCAGTACAACTAACTACCAGTACACTAACTACCAGTACAACTAACTCAGTAAGACTAACTACCAGTACAACTAACTACCAGTACAACTAACTACAGTGACTAACTACCAGTAAGACTAACTACCAGTACAACTAACTACCAGTACAACTAATACCAGTACAACTAACTACCAGTACAACTAACTACCAGTACAACTAACTACCAGTAAGAATAACTACCAGTACAACTAATACCAGTACAACTAACTACCAGTAAGACTAACTACCAGTACAACTAACTACCAGTAAGACTAACTACCAGTACAACTAACTACCAGTACAACTAACTACCAGTACAACTAACTACCAGTAAAACTAACTACCAGTACAACTAACTACCAGTAAGACTAACTACCAGTACAACTAACTACCAGTACAACTAACTACCAGTAAGACTAACTACCAGTACAACTAACTACCAGTAAACTAACTACCAGTAAGACTAACTACCAGTACAACTAACTACCAGTACAACTAACTACCAGTACAACTAACTACCAGTACAACTAACTACCAGTACAACTAACTACCAGTACAACTAACTACCAAAAAGACTAACTACCAGTACAACTAACTACCAGTAAGACTAACTACCAGTACAACTAACTACCAGTAAGACTAACTACCAGTACAACTAACTACCAGTAAGAACTACCAGTACAACTAACTACCAGTACAACTAACTACCAGTAAGACTAACTACCAGTACAACTAACTACCAGTACAACTAACTACCAGTAAGACTAACTACCAGTACAACTAACTACCAGTAAGACTAACTACCAGTACAACTAACTACCAGTACAACTAACTACCAGTAAGACTAACTACCAGTACAACTAACTACCAGTACAACTAACTACCAGTACAACTAACTACCAGTACAACTAACTACCAGTACAACTAACTACCAGTACAACTAACTACCAGTACAACTAACTACCAGTACAACTAACTACCAGTAAGACTAACTACCAGTACAACTAACTACCAGTAAGACTAACTACCAGTAAGACTAACTACCAGTACAACTAACTACCAATAAGACTAACTACCAGTATAACTACCAGTACAACTAACTACCAGTACAACTAACTACCAGTACAAAACTACCAGTACAACTAACTACCAGTACAACTAACTACCAGTACAACTAACTACCAGTAAGACTAACTACCAGTACAACTAACTACCAGTACAACTAACTACCAGTACAACTAACTACCAGTACAACTACCAGTAAGACTAACTACCAGTACAACTAACTACCAGTAAGACTAACTACCAGTACAACTAACTACCAGTAAGACTAACTACCAGTACAACTACCAGTAAGACTAACTACCAGTACAACTAACTACCAGTAAGACTAACTACCAGTACAACTAACTACCAGTAAGACTAACTACCAGTACAACTAACTACCAGTACAACTAACTACCAGTAAACTAACTACCAGTACAACTAACTACCAGTACAACTAACTACCAGTACAACTAACTACCAGTACAACTAACTACCAGTACAACTAACTACCAGTACAACTAACTACCAGTACAACTAACTACCAGTAAGACTAACTACCAGTACAACTAACTACCAGTACAACTAACTACCAGTACAACTAACTACCAGTACAACTAACTACCAGTAAGACTAACTACCAGAAAGACTAACTACCAGTACAACTAACTACCAATAAGACTAACTACCAGTATAACTACCAGTACAACTAACTACCAGTACAACTAACTACCAGTACAACTAACTACCAGTACAACTAACTACCAGTAAGACTAACTACCAGTACAACTAACTACCAGTACAACTAACTACCAGTACAACTAACTACCAGTAAGACTAACTACCAGTACAACTAACTACCAGTACAACTAACTACCAGTAAGACTAACTACCAGTACAACTAACTACCAGTACAACTAACTACCAGTACAACTAACTACCAGTACAACTAACTACCAGTACAACTAACTACCAGTACAACTAACAACCAAAAAGACTAACTACCAGTACAACTAACTACCAGTAAAACTAACTACCAGCACAACTAACTACCAGTACAACTAACTACCAGTACAACTAACTACCAGTAAGACTAACTACCAGTACAACTAACTACCAGTAAAACTAACTACCAGTACAACTAACTACCAGTAGACTAACTACCAGTACAACTAACTACCAGTACAACTAACTACCAGTACAACTAACTACCAGTAAGACTAACTACCAGTACAACTAACTACCAGTACAACTAACTACCAGTAAGACTAACTACCAGTAAGACTAACTACCAGTACAACTAACTACCAGTACAACTAACTACCAGTACAACTAACTACCAGTACAACTAACTACCAGTACAACTAACTACCAGTAAGACTAACTACCAGTACAACTAACTACCAGTAAACTAACTACCAGTAAGACTAACTACCAGTACAACTAACTACCAGTAAGACTAACTACCAGTACAACTAACTACCAGTACAACTAACTACCAGTACAACTAACTACCAGTAAAACTAACTACCAGTACAACTAACTACCAGTAAGACTAACTACCAGTACAACTAACTACCAGTACAACTAACTACCAGTAAGACTAACTACCAGTACAACTAACTACCAGTACAACTAACTACCAGTAACACTAACTACCAGTACAACTAACTACCAGTACAACTAACTACCAGTACAACTAACTACCAGTACAACTAACTACCAGTACAACTAACTACCAGTACAACTAACTACCAGTAAGACTAACTACCAGTACAACTAACTACCAGTAAGACTAACTACCAGTACAACTAACTACCAGTAAGACTAACTACCAGTACAACTAACTACCAGTAAGACTAACTACCAGTACAACTAACTACCAGTACAACTAACTACCAGTAAGACTAACTACCAGTACAACTAACTACCAGTAAGACTAACTACCAGTACAACTAACTACCAGTAAGACTAACTACCAGTACAACTAACTACCAGTACAACTAACTACCAGTAAGACTAACTACCAGTACAACTAACTACCAGTACAACTAACTACCAGTAAGACTAACTACCAGTACAACTAACTACCAGTAAGACTAACTACCAGTACAACTAACTACCAGTACAACTAACTACCAGTAAGACTAACTACCAGTACAACTAACTACCAGTACAACTAACTACCAGTACAACTAACTACCAGTACAACTAACTACCAGTACAACTAACTACCAGTACAACTAACTACCAGTACAACTAACTACCAGTACAACTAACTACCAGTACAACTAACTACCAGTACAACTAACTACCAGTAAGACTAACTACCAGTAAGACTAACTACCAGTACAACTAACTACCAATAAGACTAACTACCAGTATAACTACCAGTACAACTAACTACCAGTACAACTAACTACCAGTACAACTAACTACCAGTAAGACTCACTACCAGTACAACTAACTACCAGTACAACTAACTACCAGTACAACTAACTACCAGTACAACTACCAGTAAGACTAACTACCAGTACAACTAACTACCAGTAAGACTAACTACCAGTACAACTAACTACCAGTAAGACTAACTACCAGTACAACTACCAGTAAGACTAACTACCAGTACAACTAACTACCAGTAAGACTAACTACCAGTACAACTAACTACCAGTAAGACTAACTACCAGTACAACTAACTACCAGTACAACTAACTACCAGTAAGACTAACTACCAGTACAACTAACTACCAGTACAACTAACTACCAGTAACTAACTACCAGTACAACTAACTACCAGTACAACTAACTACCAGTACAACTAACTACCAGTAAGACTAACTACCAGTAAGACTAACTACCAGTACAACTAACTACCAGTAAGACTAACTACCAGTTAACTACCAGTACAACTAACTACCAGTACAACTAACTACCAGTACAACTAACTACCAGTAACAACTAACTACCAGTAAGACTAACTACCAGTACAACTAACTACCAGTACAACTAACTACCAGTACAACTAACTACCAGTACAACTAACTACCAGTACAACTAACTACCAGTACAACTAACTACCAGTAAGACTAACTACCAGTACAACTAACTACCAGTACAACTAACTACCAGTACAACTAACTACCAGTACAACTACCAGTAAGACTAACTACCAGTACAACTAACTACCAGTAAGACTAACTACCAGTACAACTAACTACCAGTAAGACTAACTACCAGTACAACTAACTACCAGTACAACTAACTACCAGTAAGACTAACTACCAGTACAACTAACTACCAGTAAGATTAACTACCAGTACAACTAACTACCAGTACAACTAACTACCAGTAAGACTAACTACCAGTACAACTAACTACCAGTACAACTAACTACCAGTACAACTAACTACCAGTACAACTAACTACCAGTAAGACTAACTACCAGTACAACTAACTACCAGTACAACTAACTACCAGTAAAACTAACTACCAGTACAACTAACTACCAGTACAACTAACTACCAGTACAACTAACTACCAGTACAACTAACTACCAGTACAACTAACTACCAGTACAACTAACTACCAGTACAACTAACTACCAGTAAGACTAACTACCAGTACAACTAACTACCAGTAAGACTAACTACCAGTACAACTAACTACCAGTAAGACTAACTACCAGTACAACTACCAGTAAGACTAACTACCAGTACAACTACCAGTAAGACTAACTACCAGTAAGACTAACTACCAGTACAACTAACTACCAGCAAGACTAACTACCAGTACAACTAACTACCAGTACAACTAACTACCAGTACAACTAACTACCAGTACAACTAACTACCAGTAAGACTAACTACCAGCAAGACTAACTACCAGTAAGACTAACTACCAGTACAACTAACTACCAGTAAGACTAACTACCAGTACAACTAACTACCAGTAAGACTAACTACCAGTAAGACTAACTACCAGTACAACTAACTACCAGTAAGACTAACTACCAGTACAACTAACTACCAGTAAAACTAACTACCAGTACAACTAACTACCAGTACAACTAACTACCAGTACAACTAACTACCAGTACAACTAACTACCAGTAAGACTAACTACCAGTAAGACTAACTACCAGTACAACTAACTACCAGTAAGACTAACTACCAGTACAACTAACTACCAGTACAACTAACTACCAGTACAACTAACTACCAGTACAACTAACTACCAGTAAGACTAACTACCAGTACAACTAACTACCAGTAAGACTAACTACCAGTACAACTAACTACCAGTAGACTAACTACCAGTACAACTACCAGTAAGACTAACTACCAGTACAACTAACTACCAGTACAACTAACTACCAGTAAGACTAACTACCAGTACAACTAACTACCAGTACAACTAACTACCAGTACAACTAACTACCAGTAAGACTAACTACCAGTACAACTAACTACCAGTACAACTAACTACCAGTACAACTAACTACCAGTAAGACTAACTACCAGTAAACTAACTACCAGTAAGACTAACTACCAGTACAACTAACTACCAGTACAACTAACTACCAGTACAACTAACTACCAGTAAGACTAACTACCAGTACAACTAACTACCAGTACAACTAACTACCAGTACAACTAACTACCAGTACAACTAACTACCAGTACAACTAACTACCAGTAAGACTAACTACCAGTACAACTAACTACCAGTAAGACTAACTACCAGTACAACTAACTACCAGTAAGACTAACTACCAGTACAACTAACTACCAGTACAACTAACTACCAGTACAACTAACTACCAGAACAACTAACTACAGTAAGACTAACTACCAGTACAACTACCAGTAAGACTAACTACCAGTACAACTAACTACCAGTACAACTAACTACCAGTAAGACTAACTACCAGTACAACTAACTACCAGTACAACTAACTACCAGTACAACTAACTACCAGTACAACTAACTACCAGTACAACTAACTACCAGTAAGAATAACTACCAGTACAACTAACTACCAGTACAACTAACTACCAGTACAACTAACTACCAGTACAACTAACTACCAGTACAACTAACTACCAGTACAACTAACTACCAGTAAGACTAACTACCAGTACAACTAACTACCAGTACAACTAACTACCAGTACAACTAACTACCAGTAAGACTAACTACCAGTACAACTAACTACCAGTAAGACTAACTACCAGTACAACTAACTACCAGTAAACTAACTACCAGTACAACTAACTACCAGTACAACTAACTACCAGTACAACTAACTACCAGTAAGACTAACTACCAGTACAACTAACTACCAGTACAACTAACTACCAGTACAACTAACTACCAGTAAGACTAACTACCAGTACAACTAACTACCAGTACAACTAACTACCAGTACAACTAACTACCAGTAAGACTAACTACCAGTACAACTAACTACCAGTACAACTAACTACCAGTACAACTAACTACCAGTAAGACTAACTACCAGTACAACTAACTACCAGTAAAGACTAACTACCAGTACAACTAACTACCAGTACACTAACTACCAGTAAAAACTAACTACCAGTAAGACTAACTACCAGTACAACTAACTACCAGTACAACTAACTACCAGTAAGACTAACTACCAGTACAACTAACTACCAGTACAACTAACTACCAGTACAACTAACTACCAGTACAACTAACTACCAGTACAACTAACTACCAGTACAACTAACTACCAGTAAGACTAACTACCAGTACAACTAACTACCAGTACAACTAACCACACTAAACCAGTAAGACTAACTACCAGTACAACTAACTACCAGTACAACTAACTACCAGTAAGACTAACTACCAGTACAAACTAACTACCAGTACAACTAACTACCAGTACAACTAACTACCAGTACAACTAACTACCAGTACAACTAACTACCAGTANAACTACCAGTAAGACTAACTACCAGTACAACTAACTACCAGTAAGACTAACTACAGTACAACTAACTACCAGTAAGACTAACTACCAGTACAACTAACTACCAGTACAACTAACTACCAGTACAACTAACTACCAGAACAACTAACTACCAGTAAAGACTAACTACCAGTACAACTAACAGTAAGACTAACTACCAGTACAACTAACTACCAGTACAACTAACTACCAGTAAGACTAACTACCAGGACAACTAACTAACAGTACAACTAACTACCACTACAACTAACTACCAGTACAACTAACTACCAGTACAACTAACTACCAGTAAGAATAACTACCAGTACAAATAACTACCAGTACAGCTAACTACCAGTACAACTAACTACCAGTACAACTAACTACCAGTAAACTAACTACCAGTACAACTAACTACCAGTACAAACTAACTACCAGTAACACTAACTACCAGTACAACTAACTACCAGTAAGACTAACTACCAGTACAACTAACTACCAGTAAACTAACTACCAGTAACAACTAACTACCAGTAAGACTAACTACCAGTACAACTAAATACCAGTACAACTAACTACCAGTACAACTAACTACCAGTACAACTAACTACCAGTACAACTAACTACCAGTACAACTAACTACCAGTAGACTAACTACCAGTACAACTAACTACCAGTAAGACTAACTACCAGTACAACTAACTACCAGTACAACTAACTACCAGTAAAACTAACTACCAGTAAAACTAACTACCAGTACAACTAACTACCAGTACAACTAACTACCAGTAGACTAACTACCAGTAAACTAACTACCAGTACAACTAACTACCAGTACAACTACCAGTAAGACTAACTACCAGTAAGACTAACTACCAGTACAACTAACTACCAGTACAACTAACTACCAGTACAACTAACTACCAGTACAACTAACTACCAGTAAGACTAACTACCAGTACAACTAACTACCAGTACAACTAACTACCAGTAAGACTAACTACCAGTACAACTAACTACCAGTACAACTAACTACCAGTAAGACTAACTACCAGCAAGACTCAAAACCAGTACAACCAACTACCAGTACAACTAACTACCAGTAAGACTAACTACCAGTAAGACTAACTACCAGTACAACTAACTACCAGTACAACTAACTACCAGTAAGACTAACTACCAGTACAACTAACTACCAGTACAACTAACTACCAGTACAACTAACTACCAGTAAGACTAACTACCAGCAAGACTAACTACCAGTAAGACTAACTACCAGTACAACTAACTACCAGTAAGACTAACTACCAGTAAAACTAACTACCAGTAAACTACCAGTACAACTAACTACCAGTACAACTAACTACCAGTAAGACTAACTACCAGTAAGACTAACTACCAGTACAACTAACTACCAGTAAGACTAACTACCAGTACAACTAACTACCAGTAAGACTAACTACCAGTAAGACTAACTACCAGTACAACTAACTACCAGTAAGACTAACTACCAGTACAACTAACTACCAGTAAAACTAACTACCAGTACAACTAACTACCAGTACAACTAACTACCAGTACAACTAACTACCAGCAAGACTAGCTACCAGTAAGACTAACTACCAGTACAACTAACTACCAATAAGACTAACTACCAGTACAACTAACTACCAGTACAACTAACTACCAGTAAAACTAACTACCAGAACAACTAACTACCAGTAAGACTAACTACCAGTACAACTAACTACCAGTAAAACTCACTACCAGTACAACTAACTACCAGTAAGACTAACTACCAGTACAACTACCAGTAAGACTAACTACCAGTACAACTACCAGTAAGACTAACTACCAGTACAACTAACTACCAGTAAGACTAACTACCAGTACAACTAACTACCAGTAAGACTCACTACCAGTACAACTAACTACCAGTACAACTAACTACCAGTACAACTAACTACCAGAACAACTAACTACCAGTAAGACTAATTACCAGTACAACTACCAGTAAGACTAACTACCAGTACAACTAACTACCAGTACAACTAACTACCAGTAAGACTAACTACCAGGACAACTAACTACCAGTACAACTAACTACCACTACAACTAACTACCAGTACAACTAACTACCAGTACAACTAACTACCAGTAAGAATAACTACCAGTACAAATAACTACCAGTACAGCTAACTACCAGTAAAACTAACTACCAGTACAACTAACTACCAGTACAACTAACTACCAGTAAGACTAACTACCAGTACAACTAACTACCAGTAAGACTAACTACCAGTACAACTAACTACCAGTAAGACTAACTACCAGTAAGACTAACTACCAGTACAACTAACTACCAGTAAGACTAACTACCAGTACAACTAACTACCAGTACAACTAACTACCAGTACAACTAACTACCAGTACAACTAACTACCAGTAAGACTAACTACCAGTACAACTAACTACCAGTACAACTAACTACCAGTAAGACTAACTACCAGTAAACTAACTACCAGTACAACTAACTACCAGTACAACTAACTACCAGTACAACTAACTACCAGTACAACTAACTACCAGTACAACTAACTACCAGTAAGACTAACTACCAGTACAACTAACTACCAGTACAACTAACTACCAGTACAACTAACTACCAGTACAACTAACTACCAGTAAGACTAACTACCAGTACAACTAACTACCAGTACAACTAACTACCAGTAGACTAACTACCAGTACAACTAACTACCAGTACAACTAACTACCAGTAAGACTAACTACCAGTACAACTAACTACCAGTAAGACTAACTACCAGTAAGACTAACTACCGTACAAACTAACTACCAGTAAGACTAACTACCAGTACAACTAACTACCAGTACAACTAACTACCAGTAAACTAACTACCAGTACAACTAACTACCAGTACAACTAACTACCAGTAAGACTAACTACCAGTAAGACTAACTACCAGTACAACTAACTACCAGTAAGACTAACTACCAGTACAACTAACTACCAGTACAACTAACTACCAGTAAAACTAACTACCAGAACAACTAACTACCAGTAAGACTAACTACCAGTACAACTAACTACCAGTAAACTAACTACCAGTACAACTAACTACCAGTAAGACTAACTACCAGTACAACTACCAGTAGACTAACTACCAGTACAACTACCAGTAAGACTAACTACCAGTACAACTAACTACCAGTAAGATAACTACCAGTACAACTAACTACCAGTAAGACTAACTACCAGTACAACTAACTACCAGTACAACTAACTACCAGTACAACTAACTACCAGAACAACTAACTACCAGTAAGACTAATTACCAGTACAACTACCAGTAAGACTAACTACCAGTACAACTAACTACCAGTACAACTAACTACCAGTAGACTAACTACCAGTACACTAACTACCAGTACAACTAAATACCAGTAACTAACTACCAGTACAACTAACTACCAGTACAACTAACTACCAGTAAGAATAACTACCAGTACAATAACTACCAGTACAACTAACTACCAGTAAACTAACTACCAGTAAAACTAACTACCAGTACAACTAATACCAGTAAGACTAACTACAGTACAACTAANTAAGACTAACTACCAGTACAACTACCAGTAAGACACTACCAGTACAACTAACTACCAGTACAACTAACTACCAGTACAAACTAACTACCAGTAAGACTAACTACCAGTACAACTAACTACCAGTACAACTAACTACCAGTAAACTAACTACCAGTACAACTAACTACCAGTACAAACTACTACCAGTAAGACTAACTACCAGTACAACTAACTACCAGTACAACTAACTACAGTACAACTAACTACCAGTACAACTAACTACCAGTAAACTAACTACCAGTACAACTAACTACCAGTAAGACTAACTACCAGTACAACTAACTACCAGTAAGACTAACTACCAGTACAAATAACTACCAGTACAACTAACTACAGTAACAACTAACTACCAGTACAACTAACTACAGTAAGACTAACTACCAGTACAACTAACTACCAGTACAACTAAACTACCAGTACAACTAACTACCAGTACAACTAACTACCAGTACAAAACTACCAGTAAGACTAACTACCAGTACAACTAACTACCAGTAAGACTAACTACCAGTACAACTAACTACCAGTAAACTAACTACCAGTAAGACTAACTACCAGTACAACTAACTACCAGTTAGACTAACTACCGTACAACTAACTACCAGTACAACTAACTACCAGTAAACTAACTACCAGTAAGAATAACTACCAGTAAACTAACTACCAGTAACACTAACTACCAGTACAACTAACTACCAGTAAGACTAACTACCAGTACAACTAACTACCAGTAAGACTAACTACCAGTACAACTACCAGTAAACTAACTACCAGTACAACTAACTACCAGTACAACTACTACCAGTACAACTAACTACCAGTACAACTAACTACCAGTAAGACTAACTACCAGTACAACTAACTACCAGTAAGACTAACTACCAGTAAACTAACTACCAGAAAGACTAACTACCAGTACAATAACTACCAGTAAGACTACTACCAGTACAACTAATACCAGTAAGCTAACTACCAGTACAACTAACTACCAGTACAACTAACTACCAGTAAGACTAACTACCAGTACAGACTAACTACCAGTACAACTAACTACCAGTAAGACTAACTACCAGTACAACTACTACCAGTAAGACTAACTACCAGTACAACTAACTACCAGTAAGACTAACTACCAGTACAACTAACTACCAGTAAACTAACTACCAGTAAGACTAACTACCAGTACAACTAACTACCAGTACAACTAACTACCAGTAAACTAACTACCAGTAAGACTAACTACCAGTACAACTAACTACCAGTAAAGACTAACTACCAGTACAACTAACTACCAGTAAGACTAACTACCAGAGACTAACTACCAGTAGACTAACTACCAGTACAACTAACTACCAGTAAGACTAACTACCAGTACAACTAACTACCAGTACAACTAACTACCAGTACAACTAACTACCAGTAAGAATAACTACCAGACAACTAACTACCAGTACACTAACTACCAGTACAACTAACTACCAGTACAACTAACTACAGTACAACTAACTACCAGTACAACTAACTACCAGTAAGACTAACTACCAGTACAACTAACTACCAGTACAACTAACTACCAGTAAGACTAACTACCAGTAAGACTAACTACCAGTACAACTAACTACCAGTACAACTAACTACCAGTACAACTAACTACCAGTACAACTAACTACCAGAACAACTAACTACCAGTAAGACTAACTACCAGTAACTAACTACCAGTACAACTAACTACCAGTACAACTAACTACCAGTACAACTAACTACCAGTAACAACTAACTACCAGTACAATAACTACCAGTACAACTAACTACCAGCAACTAACTACCAGTACAACTACTACCAGTACAACTAACTACCAGTACAACTAACTACCAGTAAGAAAACTACCAGTACAACTAACTACCAGTACAACTAACTACCAGTATAACTAACTACCAGAAACTAACTACCAGTAAGACTAACTACCAGTACAACTAACTACCAGTAAGACTACTACCAGTACAACTAACTACCAGTCAGACTAACTACCAGTACACTACCAGTAAGACTAACTACCAGTACAACTACCAGTAAGACTAACTACCAGTACAACTAACTACCAGTAAGACTAACTACCAGTACAACTAACTACCAGTAAGACTCACTACCAGTACAACTAACTACCAGTACAACTAACTACCAGTACAACTAACTACCAGTACAACTAACTACCAGTAAGACTACTACCAGTACAACTACCAGTAAGACTAACTACCAGTACAACTAACTACCAGTACAACTAACTACCAGTAAGACTAACTACCAGTACAACTAACTACCAGTACAACTAACTACCAGTACAACTAACTACCAGTACAACTAACTACCAGTACAACTAACTACCAGTAAGACTAACTACCAGTACAACTAACTACCAGTACAACTAACTACCAGTACAACTAACTACCAGTACAACTAACTACCAGTACAACAACTACCAGTACAACTAACTACCAGTAAGACTAACTACCAGTACAACTAACTACCAGTACAACTAACTACCAGTAAGACTAACTACCAGTACAACTAACTACCAGTACAACTAACTACCAGTACAACTAACTACAAGAACAACTACCAGTAGACTAAATACCAGTACAACTAACTACCAGTAAGACTAACTACCAGTACAACTAACTACCAGTCAGACTAACTACCAGTACAACTACCAGTAAGACTAACTACCAGTACAAACTACCAGTAAGACTAACTACCAGTACAACTAACTACCAGTAAGACTAACTACCAGTACAACTAACTACCAGTAAGACTAACTACCAGTACAACTAACTACCAGTACAACTAACTACCAGTACAACTAACTACCAGTACAACTAACTACCAGTAAGACTAACTACCAGTACAACTACCAGTAAGACTAACTACCAGTACAACTAACTACCAGTACAACTAACTACCAGTACAACTAACTACCAGTAAGACTAACTACCAGTACAACTAACTACCAGTAAGACTAACTACCAGTACAACTAACTACCAGTACAACTAACTACCAGTAAGACTAACTACCAGTACAAATACCTACCAGTAAGACTAACTACCAGTACAACTAACTACCAGTACAACTAACTACCAGTACAACTAACTACCAGTACAACTAACTACCAGTACAACTAACTACCAGTAAGACTAACTACTAGTACAACTAACTACCAGTACAGCTAACTACCAGTACAATAAACTACCAGTACAACTAACTACCAGTACAACTAACTACCAGTACAACTAACTACCAGTAAGACTAACTACCAGTACAACTAACTACCAGTAAGACTAACTACCAGTACAACTAACTACCAGTACAACTAACTACCAGTAAGACTAACTACCAGTACAACTAACTACCAGTAAGACTAACTACCAGTACAACTAACTACCAGTACAACTAACTACCAGTACAACTAACTACCAGTACAACTAACTACCAGTACAACTAACTACCAGTAAGACTAACTACCAGTACAACTAACTACCAGTAAGACTAACTACCAGTACAACTAACTACCAGTACAACTAACTACCAGTAAGACTAACTACCAGTACAACTAACTACCAGTTAGACTAACTACCAGTACAACTAACTACCAGTACAACTAACTACCAGTACAACTAACTACCAGTAAGACTAACTACCAGTACAACTAACTACCAGTACAACTAACTACCAGTACAACTAACTACCAGTAAGACTAACTACCAGTACAACTAACTACCAGTAAGACTAACTACCAGTACAACTAACTACCAGTACAACTAACTACCAGTACAGCTAACTACCAGTACAACTAACTACCAGTACAACTAACTACCAGTACAACTAACTACCAGTAAGACTAACTACCAGTACAACTAACTACCAGTAAGACTAACTACCAGTAAGACTAACTACCAGTAAGACTAACTACCAGTACAACTAACTACCAGTAAGACTAACTACCAGTACAACTAACTACCAGTAAGACTAACTACCAGTACAACTAACTACCAGTACAACTAACTACCAGTAAGACTAACTACCAGTAAACTAACTACCAGTACAACTAACTACCAGTAAGACTAACTACCAGTACAACTAACTACCAGTAAGACTAACTACCAGTAAGACTAACTACCAGTAAGACTAACTACCAGTACAACTAACTACCAGTAAGACTAACTACCAGTACAACTAACTACCAGTACAACTACCAGTACAACTAACTACCAGTAAGAATAACTACCAGACAACTAACTACCAGTACAGCTAACTACCAGTACAACTAACTACCAGTACAACTAACTACCAGTAACTAACTACCAGTACAACTAACTACCAGTAAGACTAACTACCAGTAAACTAACTACCAGTACAACTAACTACCAGTAAGACTAACTACCAGTAGACTAACTACCAGTACAACTAAATTCCAGTACAACTAACTACCAGTACAACTAACTACCAGTACAACTAACTACCAGAACAACTAACTACCAGTAAGACTAACTACCAGTACAACTAACTACCAGTACAACTAACTACCAGTACAACTAACTACCAGTACAACTAACTACCAGTAAGACTAACTACCAGTACAACTAACTACCAGTACAACTAACTACCAGTAAGACTAACTACCAGTACAACTAACTACCAGTACACTAAATACCAGTACAACTAACTACCAGTAAGAATAACTACCAGTACAACTAACTACCAGTACAACTAACTACCAGTATAACTAACTACAAGAACAACTACCAGTAGACTAACTACCAGTACAACTAACTACCAGTAAGACTCACTACCAGTACAACTAACTACCAGTAAGACTAACTACCAGTACAACTACCAGTAAGACTAACTACCAGTACAACTACCAGTAAGACTAACTACCAGTACAACTAACTACCAGTAAGACTAACTACCAGTACAACTAACTACCAGTAAGACTAACTACCAGTACAACTAACTACCAGTACAACTAACTACCAGTACAACTAACTACCAGTACAACTAACTACCAGTAAGACTAACTACCAGTACAACTACCAGTAAGACTAACTACCAGTACAACTAACTACCAGTACAACTAACTACCAGTAAGACTAACTACCAGGACAACTAACTACCAGTACAACTAACTACCAGTACAACTAACTACCAGTACAACTAACTACCAGTACAACTAACTACAGTAAGACTAACTACCAGTAAGACTAACTACCAGTACAACTAACTACCAGTAAGACTAACTACCAGTACAACTAACTACCAGTACAACTAACTACCAGTACAACTAACTACCAGTACAACTAACTACCAGTAAGACTAACTACCAGTAAGACTAACTACCAGTACAACTAACTACCAGTAAGACTAACTACCAGTACAATAACTACCAGTAAGACTAACTACCAGTAAACTAACTACCAGTAAGACTAACTACCAGTACAACTAACTACCAGTAAGACTAACTACCAGTACAACTAACTACCAGTACAACTAACTACCAGTACAACTAACTACCAGTAAGAATAACTACCAGAGTACAACTAACTACCAGTACAACTAACTACCAGTACAACTAACTACCAGTACAACTAACTACCAGTACAACTAACTACCAGTACAACTAACTACCAGTAAGACTAACTACCAGTACAACTAACTACCAGTACAACTAACTACCAGTAAGACTAACTACCAGTAAGACTAACTACCAGTACAACTAACTACCAGTACAACTAACTACCAGTACAACTAACTACCAGTACAACTAACTACCAGTACAACTAACTACCAGTAAGACTAACTACCAGTACAACTAACTACCAGTACAACTAACTACCAGTACAACTAACTACCAGTACAACTAACTACCAGTAAGACTAACTACCAGTACAACTAACTACCAGTACAACTAACTACCAGTAAGACTAACTACCAGTACAACTAACTACCAGTACAACTAACTACCAGTACAACTAACTACCAGTAAGAATAACTACCAGTACAACTAACTACCAGTACAACTAACTACCAGTATAAACTAACTACAAGAACAACTACCAGTAAGACTAACTACCAGTACAACTAACTACCAGTAAGACTAACTACCAGTACAACTAACTACCAGTCAGACTAACTACCAGTACAACTACCAGTAAGACTAACTACCAGTACAACTACCAGTAAGACTAACTACCAGTACAACTAACTACCAGTAAGACTAACTACCAGTACAACTAACTACCAGTAAGACTAACTACCAGTACAACTAACTACCAGACAACTAACTACCAGTACAACTAACTACCAGTACAACTAACTACCAGTAAGACTAACTACCAGTACAACTACCAGTAACTAACTACCAGTACAACTAACTACCAGTACAACTAACTACCAGTAAGACTAACTACCAGTACAACTAACTACCAGTACAACTAACTACCAGTACAACTAACTACCAGTACAACTAACTACCAGTACAACTAACTACCAGTAAGACTAACTACCAGTACAACTAACTACCAGTACAGCTAACTACCAGTACAACTAACTACCAGTACAACTAACTACCAGTACAACTAACTACCAGTACAACTAACTACCAGTAAGACTAACTACCAGTACAACTAACTACCAGTACAACTAACTACCAGTAAGACTAACTACCAGTAAGACTAACTACCAGTACAACTAAATTCCAGTACAACTAACTACCAGTACAACTAACTACCAGTACAACTAACTACCAGAACAACTAACTACCAGTAAGACTAACTACCAGTACAACTAACTACCAGTACAACTAACTACCAGTACAACTAACTACCAGTAAGACTAACTACCAGTACAACTAACTACCAGTACAACTAACTACCAGTAAGACTAACTACCAGTACAACTAACTACCAGTAAGACTAACTACCAGTACAACTAACTACCAGTACAACTAACTACCAGTATAACTAACTACAAGAACAACTACCAGTAAGACTAACTACCAGTACAACTAACTACCAGTAAGACTAACTAGTACAACTAACTACCAGTCAGACTAACTACCAGTACAACTACCAGTAAGACTAACTACCAGTACAACTACCAGTAAGACTAACTACCAGTACAACTAACTACCAGTAAGACTAACTACCAGTACAACTAACTACCAGTAAGACTAACTACCAGTACAACTAACTACCAGTACAACTAACTACCAGTACAACTAACTACCAGTACAACTAACTACCAGTAAGACTAACTACCAGTACAACTACCAGTAAGACTAACTACCAGTACAACTAACTACCAGTACAACTAACTACCAGTACAACTAACTACCAGTAAGACTAACTACCAGTACAACTAACTACCAGTAAGACTAACTACCAGTACAACTAACTACCAGTACAACTAACTACCAGTAAGACTAACTACCAGTACAACTAACTACCAGTAAGACTAACTACCAGTACAACTAACTACCAGTACAACTAACTACCAGTACAACTAACTACCAGTAACTAACTACCAGTACAACTAACTACCAGTAAGACTAACTACCAGTACAACTAACTACCAGTAAGACTAACTACCAGTACAACTAACTACCAGTACAACTAACTACCAGTAAGACTAACTACCAGTACAACTAACTACCAGTAAGACTAACTACCAGTACAACTAACTACCAGTACAACTAACTACCAGTACAACTAACTACCAGTAAGACTAACTACCAGTACAACTAACTACCAGTACAACTAACTACCAGTACAACTAACTACCAGTAAGACTAACTACCAGTACAACTAACTACCAGTAAGACTAACTACCAGTACAACTAACTACCAGTACAACTAACTACCAGTACAGCTAACTACCAGTACAACTAACTACCAGTACAACTAACTACCAGTACAACTAACTACCAGTAAGACTAACTACCAGTACAACTAACTACCAGTAAGACTAACTACCAGTAAGACTAACTACCAGTAAGACTAACTACCAGTACAACTAACTACCAGTAAGACTAACTACCAGTACAACTAACTACCAGTAAGACTAACTACCAGTACAACTAACTACCAGTACAACTAACTACCAGTAAGACTAACTACCAGTAAGACTAACTACCAGTACAACTAACTACCAGTAAGACTAACTACCAGTACAACTAACTACCAGTAAGACTAACTACCAGTAAGACTAACTACCAGTAAGACTAACTACCAGTACAACTAACTACCAGTAAGACTAACTACCAGTACAACTAACTACCAGTACAACTAACTACCAGTACAACTAACTACCAGTAAGAATAACTACCAGTACAAATAACTACCAGTACAGCTAACTACCAGTACAACTAACTACCAGTACAACTAACTACCAGTACAACTAACTACCAGTACAACTAACTACCAGTAAGACTAACTACCAGTACAACTAACTACCAGTACAACTAACTACCAGTAAGACTAACTACCAGTAAGACTAACTACCAGTACAACTAAATTCCAGTACAACTAACTAGCAGTACAACTAACTACCAGTACAACTAACTACAAGAACAACTACCAGTAAGACTAACTACCAGTACAACTAACTACCAGTAAGACTAACTACCAGTACAACTAACTACCAGTCAGACTAACTACCAGTACAACTACCAGTAAGACTAACTACCAGTACAACTACCAGTAAGACTAACTACCAGTACAACTAACTACCAGTAAGACTAACTACCAGTACAACTAACTACCAGTAAGACTAACTACCAGTACAACTAACTACCAGTACAACTAACTACCAGTACAACTAACTACCAGTACAACTAACTACCAGTAAGACTAACTACCAGTACAACTACCAGTAAGACTAACTACCAGTACAACTAACTACCAGTACAACTAACTACCAGTAAGACTAACTACCAGTACAACTAACTACCAGTACAACTAACTACCAGTACAACTAACTACCAGTACAACTAACTACCAGTACAACTAACTACCAGTAAGACTAACTACCAGTACAACTAACTACCAGTACAGCTAACTACCAGTACAACTAACTACCAGTACAACTAACTACCAGTACAACTAACTACCAGTGCAACTAACTACCAGTAAGACTAACTACCAGTACAACTAACTACCAGTACAACTAACTACCAGTAAGACTAACTACCAGTAAGAATAACTACCAGTACAACTAAATTCCAGTACAACTAACTACCAGTACAACTAACTACCAGTACAACTAACTACCAGAACAACTAACTACCAGTAAGACTAACTACCAGTACAACTAACTACCAGTACAACTAACTACCAGTACAACTAACTACCAGTAAGACTAACTACCAGTACAACTAACTACCAGTACAACTAACTACCAGCAAGACTAACTACCAGTACAACTAACTACCAGTACAACTAACTACCAGTAAGACTAACTACCAGTACAACTAACTACCAGTACAACTAACTACCAGTATAACTAACTACAAGAACAACTACCAGAAAGACTAAATACCAGTACAACTAACTACCAGTAAGACTCACTACCAGTACAACTAACTACCAGTCAGACTAACTACCAGTACAACTACCAGTAAGACTAACTACCAGTACAACTACCAGTAAGACTAACTACCAGTACAACTAACTACCAGTAAGACTAACTACAAGTACAACTAACTACCAGTAAGACTCACTACCAGTACAACTAACTACCAGGACAACTAACTACCAGTACAACTAACTACCAGTACAACTAACTACCAGTAAGACTAACTACCAGTACAACTACCAGTAAGACTAACTACCAGTACAACTAACTACCAGTACAATAACTACCAGTACAACTAACTACCAGTAAGACTAACTACCAGTACAACTAACTACCAGTAAGACTAACTACCAGTACA
>WNGS01043544.1:55481-70781 GCA_020271785.1 Procambarus virginalis
AAGACTAACTACCAGTACAACTAACTACCAGTAAGACTAACTACCAGTACAACTAACTACCAGTAAGACTAACTACCAGTACAACTAACTACCAGTACAACTAACTACCAGTAGACTAACTACCAGTAAGACTAACTACCAGTACAACTAACTACCAGTAAACTAACTACCAGTACAACTAACTACCAGTAAACTAACTACCAGTAACAACTAACTACCAGTACAACTAACTACCAGTACAACTAACTACCAGTAAGACTAACTACCAGTACAACTAATACCAGTACAACTACCAGTACAACTAACTACCAGTAAGAATAACTACCAGACAACTATACCAGTACAACTAACTACCAGTACACTAACTACCAGTACAACTAAATACCAGTACAACTAACTACCAGTACAACTAACTACCAGTAAGACTAACTACCAGTACAACTAACTACCAGTAGACAACTAACTACCAGTACAACTAACTACCAGTAAGACTAACTACCAGTACAACTAACTACCAGTACAACTAACTACCAGTACAACTAACTACCAGTACAACTAACTACCAGTACAACTAACTACCAGTAAGACTAACTACCAGTAACTAACTACCAGTACAACTAACTACCAGTACAACTAACTACCAGTACAACTAACTACCAGTAAGACTAACTACCAGTACAACTAACTACCAGTACAACTAACTACCAGTAAACTAACTACCAGTACAACTAACTACCAGTACAACTAACTACCAGTACAACTAACTACCAGTAAGACTAACTACCAGTACAACTAACTACCAGTACAACTAACTACCAGTATAACTAACTACAAGAACAACTACCAGTAAGACTAAATACCAGTACAACTAACTACCAGTAAGACTAACTACCAGTACAACTAACTACCAGTAAGACTAACTACCAGTACAACTACCAGTAAGACTAACTACCAGTACAACTACCAGTAAGACTAACTACCAGTACAACTAACTACCAGTAAGACTAACTACCAGTACAACTAACTACCAGTAAGACTAACTACCAGTACAACTAACTACCAGTACAACTAACTACCAGTACAACTAACTACCAGTACAACTAACTACCAGTAAGACTAACTACCAGTACAACTACCAGTAAGACTAACTACCAGTACAACTAACTACCAGTACAACTAACTACCAGTAAGACTAACTACCAGTACAACTAACTACCAGTACAACTAACTACCAGTACAACTAACTACCAGTACAACTAACTACCAGTACAACTAACTACCAGTACAACTAACTACCAGTAAGACTAACTACCAGTACAACTAACTACCAGTAAGACTAACTACCAGTACAACTAACTACCAGTAAGACTAACTACCAGTACAACTAACTACCAGTACAACTAACTACCAGTAAGACTAACTACCAGTAAGACTAACTACCATACAACTAACTACCAGTAAGACTAACTACCAGTACAACTAACTACCAGTACACTAACTACCAGTAAGACTAACTACCAGTAAGACTAACTACCAGTACAACTAACTACCAGTAAGACTAACTACCAGTACAACTAACTACCAGTACAACTAACTACCAGTACAACTAACTACCAGTAAGAATAACTACCAGTACAAATAACTACCAGTACAGCTAACTACCAGTACAACTAACTACCAGTACAACTAACTACCAGTACAACTAACTACCAGTACAACTAACTACCAGTAAGAACTAACTACCAGTACAACTAACTACCAGTACAACTAACTACCAGTAAACTAACTACCAGTAAGACTAACTACCAGTACAACTAACTACCAGTACAACTAACTACCAGTACAACTAACTACCAGTACACTAACTACCAGTACAACTAACTACCAGTAAGACTAACTACCAGTACTAACTACCAGTACAACTAACTACCAGTACAACTAACTACCAGTACAACTAACTACCAGTAAGACTAACTACCAGTACAACTAACTACCAGTACAACTAACTACCAGTAAGACTAACTACCAGTACAACTAACTACCAGTACAACTAACTACCAGTACAACTAACTACCAGTAAGAATAACTACCAGTGCAACTAACTACCAGTACAACTAACTACCAGTATAACTAACTACAAGAACAACTACCAGTAAGACTAACTACCAGTACAACTAACTACCAGTAAGACTCACTACCAGTACAACTAACTACCAGTCAGACTAACTACCAGTACAACTACCAGTAAGACTAACTACCAGTACAACTACCAGTAAGACTAACTACCAGTACAACTAACTACCAGTAAGACTAACTACCAGTACAACTAACTACCAGTAAGACTAACTACCAGTACAACTAACTACCAGTACAACTAACTACCAGTACAACTAACTACCAGTACAACTAACTACCAGTAAGACTAACTACCAGTACAACTACCAGTAAGACTAACTACCAGTACAACTAACTACCAGTACAACTAACTACCAGTAAGACTAACTACCAGTACAACTAACTACCAGTACAACTAACTACCAGTACAACTAACTACCAGTACAACTAACTACCAGTACAACTAACTACCAGTAAGACTAACTACCAGTACAACTAACTACCAGTACAACTAACTACCAGTACAACTAACTACCAGTACAACTAACTACCAGTACAACTAACTACCAGTAAACTAACTACCAGTAAGACTAACTACCAGTACAACTAACTACCAGTACAACTAACTACCAGTAAGACTAACTACCAGTAAGACTAACTACCAGTACAACTAAATACCAGTACAACTAACTACCAGTAACTAACTACCAGTACAACTAACTACCAGTACAACTAACTACCAGTAAGACTAACTACCAGTACAACTAACTACCAGTACAACTAACTACCAGTACAACTAACTACCAGTAAGACTAACTACCAGTACAACTAACTACCAGTACAACTAACTACCAGTAAGACTAACTACCAGTACAACTAACTACCAGTAAGACTAACTACCAGTACATAACTACCAGTACAACTAACTACCAGTACAACTAACTACAAAACAACTACCAGTAAACTAACTACCAGTACAACTAACTACCAGTAAGACTACTACCAGTACAACTAACTACCAGTACAACTAACTACGTACAACTACCAGTAAGACTAACTACCAGTACAACTACCAGTAAGACTAACTACCAGTACAACTAACTACCAGTAAGACTAACTACCAGTACAACTACTACCAGTAAGACTAACTACCAGTACAACTAACTACCAAAACTAACTACCAGTACAACTAACTACCAGTACAACTAACTACCAGTAAGACTAACTACCAGTACACTACCAGTAAGACTAACTACCAGTACAACTAACTACCAGTACAACTAACTACCAGTACAACTAACTACCAGTACACTAACCCAGTACAACTAACTACCAGTAAGACTAACTACCAGTACAACTAACTACCAGTACAACTAACTACCAGTACACTAACTACCAGTACAACTAACTACCAGTACACTAACTACCAGTACAACTAACTACCAGTACAACTAACTACCAGTACAACTAACTACCAGTACAACTAACTACCAGTACAACTAACTACCAGTAAGACTAACTACCAGTACAACTAACTACCAGAAGACTAACTACCAGTACAACTAACTACCAGTAACTAACTACCAGTAAACTAACTACCAGTACAACTAACTACCAGTACAACTAACTACCAGTACAACTAACTACCAGTACACTAACTACCAGTACAACTAACTACCAGTAAGACTAACTACCAGTACAACTAACTACCAGTACAACTAACTACCAGTACAACTAACTACCAGTAGACTAACTACCAGTACAACTAACTACCAGTAAGACTAACTACCAGTACAACTAACTACCAGTACAACTAACTACCAGTACAACTAACTACCAGTACACTAACTACCAGTACAACTAACTACCAGTACAACTAACTACCAGTAAGACTAACTACCAGTACAACTAACTACCAGTACACTAACTACCAGTAAGACTAACTACCAGTACACTACTACCAGTACAACTAACTACCAGTAGACTAACTACCAGTACAACTAACTACCAGTAAACTAACTACCAGTACAACTAACTACCAGTACACTAACTACCAGTAAGACTAACTACCAGTAAACTAACTACCAGTACAACTAACTACCAGTAAGACTAACTACCAGTACAACTAACTACCAGTAAGAACTAACTACCAGTAAGACTAACTACCAGTAAACTAACTACCAGTACAACTAACTACCAGTAAAACTAACTACCAGTACAACTAACTACCAGTACAACTAACTACCAGTACACTAACTACCAGTACACTAACTACCAGTACAATAACTACCAGTACAACTAACTACCAGTAAACTAACTACCAGTACAACTAACTACCAGTACAACTAACTACCAGTACACTAACTACCAGTAAGACTAACTACCAGTACAACTAACTACCAGTACAACTAACTACCAGTAAACTAACTACCAGTAAGACTAACTACCAGTACAACTAACTACCAGTACAACTAACTACCAGTACAACTAACTACCAGTACAACTAACTACCAGAACAACTACCAGTAAACTAACTACCAGTACAACTAACTACCAGTAAGACTAACTACCAGTACAACTAANCAAAAGGCATGGAGGAATTCCGTAATAAAACAAGAACACCAGAAAGTAGAGAGATACCAGAGAACCAGGAACGAGTATGTCAGTGTGAGAAGAGCAGCTGAGAAAAGGTATGAAAATGAATAGCTAATAAAGCCAAGACTGACCAAATTACTACACAGTCACATCAGGAGGAAGACAACAGTGAAGGAACAGGTGATTAAACTTAGGGTGGGCGAGGACAGGTACACAGAGAATGACAAAGAGGTGTGTGAAGAACTCAACAAAAGGTTCCAGGAGGTCTTTACAATAGAACAGAGATATCACGGCGCTGGGAGAGGTGGCAGCAAACCAGGTGACCTTGGATAGGTTCGAAATTACAAGAGATGAGGTCAAAAGCACCTATTGGAGCTGGATGTGAGAAAAGCTGTTGGGCCGGATGGAATCTCGCCATGGGTATTGAAAGAGTGTGCAGGAGCACTTTGCTTACCACTCTCCATAGTGTATAGTAAGTCACTGGAAACGGGGGACCTACCAGAAATATGGAAGACTGCTAATGTAGTACCAATATACAAAAAGGGTGACAGACAAGAGGCACTGAACTACAGGCCAGTGTCCTTAACTTGTATACCATGCAAGGTGATGGAGAAGATTGTGAGAAAAAACCTAGTAACACATCTGGAGAGAAGAGACTTCGTGACAACCCATCAACATGGGTTCAGGGAGGGTAAATCTTGCCTTACAGGCTTGATAGAATTCTACGATCAGGTGACAAAATTAAGCAAGAAAGAGAAGGGTGGCGGACTGCATTTTTTTGGACTGTCGGAAAGCCTTTGACACAGTACCCCATAAAAGGTTGATGCATAAGCTGGAGAAACAGGCAGGAGTAACAGGTAGGGCGCTCCAGTGGATAAGGGAGTACCTAAGCAATAGGAAGCAGAGAGTTACAGTGAGGGGTGAGACCTCAGACTGGCGTGAAGTCACCAGTGGAGTCCCACAGGGCTCTGTACTTGGACCTATCCTGTTTCTGATATACGTAAATGATCTCCCAGAGGGTATAGACTCATTCCTCTCAATGTTTGCTGACGACGCCAAAATTATGAGAAGGATTAAGACAGAGGAGGACAGCTTGAGACTTCAAGAAGACCTGGACAAGCTGCAGGAATGGTCGAACAAATGGCTGTTAGAGTTTAACCCAAGCAAATGTAATGTAATGAAGATAGGGTAGGAAGCAGGAGACCAGATACAAGGTATCATTGGGAGATGAAATACTTCAAGAGTCAGAGAGAGAGAAAGACCTGGGGGTTGATATCACGCCAGACCTGTCCCCTGAAGCTCATATCAAGAGGATAACATCAGCAGCATATGCCAGGTTGGCTAACATAAGAACGGCCTTTAGAAACTTGTGTAAGGAATCTTTCAGAACATTATATACCACATATGTCAGACCAATCCTGGAGTATGCGGCTCCAGCATGGAGTCCCTATCTAGTCAAGCATAAGACTAAACTGGAAAAGGTTCAAAGGTTTGCCACCAGACTAGTACCCGAGCTGAGAGGTATGAGCTACGAGGAGAGACTACAGGAATTAAACCTCACTTCGTTGGAAGACAGAAGAGTTAGGGGGGACATGATCACCACATTCAAGATTCTCAGGGGAATCGACAGGGTTGATAAAGACAGGCTGTTTAACACAAGGGGCACACGCACTAGGGGACACAGGTGGAAACTGAGTGCCCAAATGAGCCACAGAGATATTAGAAAGAACTTTTTTAGTGTCAGAGTGGTTGACAAATGGAATGCATTAGGAAGCGATGTGGTGGAGGCTGACTCCATACACAGTTTCAAGTGTAGATATGATAGAGCCCATAGGCTCAGGAACCTGTACACCTGTTGATTGACGGTTGAGAGGCGGGACCAAAGAGCCAGAGCTCAACCCCCGCAAGCACAACTAGGTGAGTACACTAGGTGAGTACACAGCACACAAATGTACACACACGTACACGTACACATACACACACACACACGACCATGTACAACCGCACACACACACACAAACGTACACATGCACACAAACACACTCACACAACCACAAACACACTCACACAACCACAAACACACACACTCACACACGCATGCATGTGCACCCACACATACATGTACACATTCACACACACATACAAACACACACACTCACACACACATACAAACACACACACTCACACACGCATGCATGTGCACCCACACATGCATGTACACATTCACACACACATACAAACACACACACTCATGCACACAAACATCCTCACACAAATACAAAGACACACACAAAAACACACACATGCGCATACATGTAAACAAACATGCACACAAACACACACACATGCATATGCACACATGCACACAAACACACACACATTAGGTAATTAATACTTAATTTAAATTATAAATGCAATAGAACGTTATTTACATATTTGATAAAAAGTATACAATTTCATTGACTGAAATTTACGTATATTATACGTTCTAAAGACGACTTTATATAAAGAGTTACCGTGTTACCATTCTGCTACCAAATGAAAACGTCAGAAAACGTTTTGTGTTTGCTTGGTTGGATTATCTTTTGTTGGTACATGCAACAATTGAAAGCTTGCAGAAATTTCTTTAATTTCTGAGACTCGATTTCTTACATTTGGAGTCGGACAGTTGTCGTTTCGTACCCATTATAAGTCGGCTTCATTGTCAGACCATATACCCTGGAAACACAAACCGTAACTGTCTCTACTTTCCGCTTGTTACAACTTGTAATAAAGTTGTTACATCTTGGCTTAACATGTTAATGATGTATTAGAACGTTGTTACAACTTGCTATATTATTTGTTATAACTGGTAAGGAGGTGTTAAAACTTGTTCGAACGTTGTACCAACGTCGTAGTTTCGGTGTGTGTTTGGCGGGTAATGACATCTTTGAAGGTCATGGTAGACAAGACTTGTTTGATATGCACTGCTAAGCGTGTGCCAGTTAGCAATGCAGTTAGTTCCATCTGAGGCAAAGTCCTCTTTTTTAATGGAGCAACTCTCGCCTTAGAGGTGATTAGATATGATTGATGGGAAGTCACTAAGTAAGTAAAAGCTCCAAAAGCTTTGGCTGACGAGTCTGCGAATACATGTAGTGATGTTTGATCATTTTCCTCGACTATGTGTCTCGGAAAGATTATCTTTTCGACTAAAGTTTGTTCTTGAGCCACTTCCATACAAGCTTTTTGTAACTGGAGTGGTAGTGGATCATCCCAACCAACATTAGTCTTCCAAGCTTCTTGCACCAATAAACGCCATTTGATAGTTAAAGGATTTAGTAGACCAAGTGGGTCGAATACTTTGCTAACTTGTGAAAGCAAATTCCTTTTTGTAGCAATGCAATAATTTACTGGTACAGATTTGATTGGTATTGTGTCTGAGATTAGATCCCATTCCATACCTAACACCTTTTGTGATTCTACGTGATATTCAGGGTATTCTTGCTATCTCTTGCTATTTGATTATTCAATGTTGCATTATTATGGGGGTTTTCTATTTTGCTTTCCTGACTGCAATGCGTACGTCGCCAATGTACATGTAGCAGACGCTTCATGAAGCTGTCGGAATCAGCAGAGAAAATACGAGAGCAACCGTACAGGGCCTGGGAGCAAGGTCGAGTTAGAGTCCTTGAAGGCCTCTTTTCAGACTAGCCTTACCTGATCCTGGTCGACGTTGATCGTTGGAATCTCCTCAATGATTTAACACTTTAAGGGACTCCTAGGGTCCTCATCACATTTATAGTTTAGTGAATATAGGCAACTCGGTGTTGAAGACACCTAGAGGTGAAGGCTTGAGTAAATGGTTGGCAGTATTCAGAAGTGGTTCAACAGAAACACCGCATGAAGCTTAACAGTAGTTTATTTACTAACTTAACCACTAATACAAAGGGTGCTTGATTTACTTTAGATTGGTGTCAGAAAGGCTATGGTTGCATTAGCAAGACTCTTGACGTCTGGCTAATCGGCTCGGATCCACTCGTGGAGTAACACCTAATATAACACAGTTGACAGTCAATCATTAACACAGCAACCTAACTGCCGATATGCAAAGGGATTACAAGAGTTCCGACCGGATACTCGGGTAATGATGATATGCAATAAACACAATGGCACTGTCAATGGAACAGGCAATAACATGTACAATAATAATATCACACAATACTAAATGTGTGGTGTATGTGAAGCTCACATTCACAGACGAGTGAAATGTCGTGATACCACACAGATAAACACGCATACACCGTCGGGTGCCTTCACCTATAACCTGTATCAGGTATGAGTAGGTGAGAGCTGTGGTTGATCCCTCAGATCAACACAGACTCAATAAAACAATGACAAGGTCTTGTACTTACAGATAGGGTACCTCTCTTATTCACTCACTCACTCAGGCACATTTATGCAAGAACTCGTAAGTGGCCTGACAGCTGGGCGCTCGTTCTGACGTGAGACCATTGGCGACAGGCTTTCCCACAAACCTTACTTGACACGGGGGCACTTGCAGGAGGGCGCGCTGTATGTCAACAGACACACGCACACACTCTGGCACTGGCGGTGAGTAAGGGTGGTGACATCACGTGGTACAGTGAGAGCGGTGGCGAGTGGCTCGAGGCTACACGATCAGGACAGAGTGGCGGCTGGCGGTGGCTGATTATGTTACCGTGCAGGTACACTGTGGTAAAAGTCACACACAGAATACTTAGGCGGCGGTACTGCCATAGTTCACTCTAGGTCACTCACAGACATTCTCCATTTGTCACCAGGGGTTACCAACCAGTTTGTTTCGCTCTGGTGATTTGGCACTTAGGCCTCTGAACAATATAGTCACAGTCGCGATTCCAGGCGAGTGTTGGTATATCAAAAAGACGCTGAGTTTAACTTGACAGTGAGGAATAGACGGTGTCCTTCTGTCTATTGGCAGATAGACAGAACAGGACACGTCCTCTATGCAAGGGCTCTCTCATGTGAATGCACTTGCCTGGGGCTCAGGGCTCCTCGTGGGACTCAACACAAGGGGTTTCAATTTGACCAATGACATTGCAGCAAAAGATTGGGAACCAATCATGTTGATCGTTCCCTGATCAATAGCAGAGGTGACGTCATGAACACGTCATGGCCACGTCACAGTTGTTATTCTCCATCATGCCGGTTGAGGCTGACCCCAGAGGTTAGACTGTCCTGTCGCCTCCCTGGCGTCTCTCTCACGCTGGCACCAGCCAATGTACTCTCTGACCCTATGGTCAGTAACTTCCCTGTATCTACTTCCTGCCTGGGCATACGGAGGCCTCCGTATTATAGACGTATTCCTGGTTAAGTGGGCATTCTGTAGATACCCAACATGCCAGTTTACTATCCAGGGTTAATACAGATAGGGCTTGTGCACGAAGATCAGTGCACTGTGCACTGCAATGAGCCATTCAAGTCAGCTGTGGGAGAATCCTGAGAGACCATTCTCTCACATCAGCATTGCAGTGCACAGTGCACCGATCTTCGTGCACAAGCCCTATCTCTGTTAACCCTGGATAGTAAACTGGCATGTTGGGTAATGACTCATTTTGACTCATTTTGACCTGTGACCCATTTTGTGTTGGATTTCTTACACAGATTTTCATACTCCTTGTCTGCTGAAAAAGGATGAGAGACACTGCACGTTGCGATTGGGCACCGTGCCACACCCAGTAAAATTAACTGATCATCCACCAGTTATAGATTCTATCCAGCAGAAACATAAATATCATGCCAGTTAACCAAAATTGTTGTTTAAGTCTCTTCCATACATTGAAGAGAGGTCATGTGTTTTGCATGCCTTAAACAGCCCCTCAGATGTGCCCCCACCATCATTTAGGTTCCTTATGGTGGTTGTGGGTCGTCATGTCCAGCCTGGTACTACCCTTCTGGTGGCTAGCAGGTTGAATAAACGTTTAATTCACCACTACTTAATTGTTGTGGTCGGGATCCGGCTGTCAGTAGTCGTCTGCCGTTGCTGAGTGGTGGTTTGCTGTGGAGGGTGTGGAGCGCCCACTGGTCGGGGCTCTGCCTGCCGGTATGGACGCGGCTGGTACTAGCCACATTCGGAGGATCGACACAGTGCGGCTGGACTTTTCTGCTGCTGTGGACTGGCCCGTTGTAGAGGTTGCTCTCCTGGACGTCCTCTGTATTGACGTCTCCGCGCTCCTGGGCCTCGAGAAGTTATCGGCCACCCGTGTTGCGGTGTCGTTCGCCACGTCACATGTTTACCAGGAGTTTGTGGCTCGCTGGGATGGCCGCACGTTTCTTCTTCCGGCTTCGGCTGTGTCTGTGGAAATCTCGGATCCCTGGGGCCCCTTGTCGTTTGTGAGTGTTCACGGCGTGCCGGTGACCTTCCCCGAGGCGGCCCTCAAGTCCTTGTTTATGCGGTTTGGGACGGTGGTGAAGCACTGGTTGAACGTTTTGAGTGTGGGCCGGCTGGGTTCACGCACGCTTGTCATGCGGCTCACGAGCCCTATACCGTCCAGGGTCTCGTTTTGTGGGCTCTCTCTGAGGACCTTCTCTCAGGGTCAAACCCGCACGTGTTTCTGGTGTAGTGATGAGGGCCACGTAGCGGCCGGTTGTGATGCTCCTCGTGCTGAGGCCCCTTCAGTTTTCCTGGAGGATGACTTTCCTTGCTTATCTGTGTGTGTGGATTCCCTGGCGGATCCTCGCTCTGTGCAGGTGCCTGGTGTGGATCCCGCGGTGATTCCAGATGTCGCTACGTCTGGACCTGATATCTCAGCCCCGCCAGTGAGTTCGGGGGACCTGGGGGCGCCTGTTTCGGACCTTCGTCGTTCGATAACTGCGGAGGTGCATCCGCATCCAGTGGCCTTGGGGGATGCTGTAGGGGTGGCGCCTGCTTCTGCTGAAGGACATGTGCTTCCCGGGCTGGCGGGGTGGTGGTTTGTCAAGTACCTCTTCTCCTCTGCCGGTTCCGTCACCCTCCCTGGATACCTCACATGTGCAGGAGTCTACACTTCCGCCTGCTGTGTCTCTTCCTTCTCCGATTCCAGTCTCCGTGCCTGGTGGTGGCCTTTTACCCTGCGTTATTGAGGATGCTGTTCTGCGTGATCGTGCTGTCCCGGCTTTGGGGCCGCCTACCGATGTTTCTTCTGGGGCACCGCCTGCTGGGGGTGACAGCCCCGATGATCAGCAGCCTCTTTTTAAGCGCCGTCGCTCGGCTCGGGGTGTGTCACCTCGCCGGTCGTGGGCAGAAGAGCGTGATGCGATGGATGATGATGCTGTGGCCGACGCTGTGTTGCCTCCTGTGGTGCCTTCTGTGTTGGACGCTGTGCCTCCTGCTGGTGGCTCCCCTCAGTGGGCTGTTGCCCCTGGTGATCGCGACCTTGTAGTGGTGTTGTCAATGGATGTGCGGCGGAAGGCCTCTGCTCCTGTGCCGATTGGTGGGGGCGCTGGGGCCCATGCGGAGCCTCCCTCCTCGGGACTCGGTGCGGTGCCTGACGTCGACCGGAGTGTACGCCCTAGTGGGCGGGCCGGTGTGCGGCCTGCTGTGCAGTCCGATGTGCTTCCTGATGTGCGGCCCTGTGACCAGCGTCCTAGGGGGAAACCCATCCCTTTCGTCCTCCTGTCCGGCGAGGTGATCGACGATTCTACGAAGCCTCTGGCTTTTGAGTGTGATGATCTGGTGCGTCCTGTTCCCTGGTGCCCATCTACCATCTGGGTTCCGCAGGCACAGTGTTTTATCTTGGATGTGCCAGATTCGATGCCTTGGCCTCATGCGACTCCTGGTCGTCCGCTTTCTGAATGTGACCAACTTGTTTGGGAAGCTTATTGCTTATGTTTTCCAGCTCGGGAGTACCCGGAGAAGTATGCGTGATTGGTGTGCTTGGTTTCTGTTTGTGTTGTGCGTGTTGTTTCCCCGGTGCCTGCGTGCATCACGTGTGTGGATGGTTTGTTTCTGTTGCGGCTGCTTCTGTGCTTGTGTGTTAGGTTTGGTGCGTTTGTGGGTGGGTGTGTTTTTTCCTGGCTCCTGCGTGGGCTTTTTTGTTTGCCCTGTAAGGGTTGCATTCTTTGTACCTTTTTATGTTATTTATGGTATGTGTGCTTTTAACTCCTATGTCTCTGGAGCGTGCCTTTGTGTATTTTGCGCTTCTGTGTGTGGGGTTTGGAGTGCCCGAGTTTATACTTTGTTATCCGCCCCTTTCACTTGTCGGGGTATTTGTATTCATGTTCTTGTCTTATGGATGTTCTTTTTGCCTTTTTGCCTTTACTTGCTGTTATTTGTCTCTTTCATGTGCCATGCGTTTTTGACTTGTGCTGATTGTGTATTATTTTTCTGTTCTATCCTTTTTGTGCTTTGTATTCTGCCTTTTTTATGAAAAACAAATTGTGCTTTTGTTTGTTTTTTTGTACTTACGGTTCCCTGTGTGGTTCTGTTTTCTTTTATTAATGCCTTGTGTCCTGTACTGCTTTCAGTTTGTCTTATGTGCCCGTGTTGGAGTTTGTTATGTGCTTGTATCATGTGTAGTTCTCTATTGATTATTCATGTATTTCCCATTTGATTATTCTTGTCTTTGGGTTCTCTGACTGATGTATTACTGTATTCTGTGTATTTTGTATGTACTCATGTTTTTTGTGTATGGTTTTCTGTTTGTACTGTGGTTTTCTTTTATAAAAAAAAAGAAAAAAAAGTTAATTGTTGCAATTGCTAATGGTGCCCTCATACCTGTGGTCAATCACCCACACAAGACTTACTGCTTCAGAGGCGGTGATCAAGCGTCTCAGAGGAATATCTTGGTTAAGACATCAATTATTCAAGTAGATTAAACAATTTCCGGCACAGAGCAATGTAGCGCTCTTAATGTTAAAGACAATAGTACGACCCCTAGTCAAGGCTCATCAGTGCTTGTACCACCTTGCGATACAAACAATTTGGATAAACTAATATCAATGCTGGATGTACAGCACATTCCACAGTCAGATACCAAACGGTTGCATGGAGTATTTGGTTTGTTTCCCTAATTATTTGCGACGGACGACGATCAAATAAGGTTACTAGAGAGAATTGAGCAAACCATTCCAACAGGTGACCACGTGCCGTGTTCACCAGGCAGTGGAGGCTCCCGGAACAGGCTATGAAAGTCATCAGAGATGAGTGTCAGAGGATGCTAAAACAGGATGTAATTGCACCAAGCACTTCACCGTGATTGTATCCAGTTGTGTTGGTATGTAAACCGAACGGCAGCTACAGGTTTTGCATCAACTATCTGAAAGTCAATTAAATAACCCGGATTCATGGGTAATTTTAAATTACCACTTACCACGGATTCAGGAGATCATAGATCAGTTCTGGGCAGCCAAGTATTTCTTTACTCTCGATGCAAAGTCAGCGTATTGGGCTATACCAGTGACAGATTTTTACAAAGAAAAGACAGAGTTCTCTGATGGTGCACACTTACCAGTTTAAGCGTTTTCCTTTGGGTTAAAGACGGCCCCTTCTTTATTTCAGAGGGCTATTAATTGCATCCTAAGTCCAGTCTTGGGTAGGCATTCATAAGCTAACCTGGATTACGTAGAGGTTTATTCCAGGTCGTTTGATGAGCACCTCCGGGACTTGACTGAGACACTTTCATTATTAGATAATGCAGGCTTTATATTCAATATTCAATAGTACACTCTAGCATCTCAGAACTTAAAGTTTCTGTGGTTCCAGATGAGCACATTGATTTTTTTTATTTGTTGCCGCCGAAGGCGGCTAGTTTATTGTGCACCCCATACTCATCCTGTGAGCGGTAGCGCAAAAGCATTACAGAGGGCACAAAAGGTCTTTATGAGCACAGATGGCATCCGTCCTGACCCAGATTCATACCGAGCCATTGCTGAGATGCCCACACCAAGGACAGCAAAGGACGTGTGCAGGTTTCTTGGGGCAACCGGATACTTCTGTCGCCATACTGAGGGTTTGCTAATGCATCAACACTCTTGACAGATCTTACAAAGAAAAATGCAAAATTTGTGTGAACCCCACAACATGATAAAGCTTACACTAAAATTAAATCTCAATTAATCACCACTCTGGTACTAGTTGTGCCTGATTTTGATAAGGAGTGGGAGGTGCATACAGACACAAGTGGCATCGCTATAGGCAGCTGTTTAATGCAGCTTATTCCAACGTCATTTTCTTATTTTCAAAGACCAAAGAGCTCTCACACACATCTTCAAAAAGAAAAAGTGTCCCCGGATGTCCCGTTGGTCTCACCAACTGTCAGCTAACTCATTTCTTGACCGTCACATGTAGTGCCAGATAGGTTGAGTAGGAATGTGCAAGTTAATGTCAGTTAACGTAAATGTCATCATTGGAACTATTGTGAGCGACAAAATTAAAGAATTCCAAATAAAAGAGCCACGATAGAAGGTGATAACTGAATATGTAGGTGGTGAATACCCATCAAAGAAAGGTATTCCTCCATGAACGACTTTGAACTAAAGATGGAGACCTGTATGGTATACATGCATTGAAAGATAGAGCTGTTTACCATATAGTCATCCCCCACGAATTAAGATCTCCACTATTGAAACTTTCCC
>WNGS01043544.1:76672-95563 GCA_020271785.1 Procambarus virginalis
TAAGATAGCTATCTAATCTACCAGCTATCTAAGATAGCTGGTCACCCTGGTGTTTATAAAACCAACCTCTCTCCTCTCTCTCCTCCTTCTCTCTCTCCTCCCCTCTCTCTCTCTCTCTCTCCCTCCTCCTCATCTCTCTCTCTCTCTCATTCTCTCGTCTCATCTCTCTCCTCTCTCTCTCTCTCTCTCGCTCTATCTCTCTCTCTCCTCTTCTCCTCTTCTCTCTCTCTCCTCTCTCTCTCTCTCCTTCTATATATTAGAGACACTGCTCTAGTATAACTCACCACTTCCTCAGAACAACCGGATGCACAACCTACTTGAGTAAACTCTCTCTGCTCAACCACAAGGCTGGACAAAGATGTCCCACAGTCCATTACTTCACAAGAGAATGGCTCCTGCAGAATAAAAGTAGATTTCAACATTCTACACACACTCTGACTCAATTTACACAATGAGAAATACTTACTCCACATGGAATAAGAATCACAAACCCACAACTCTCTGCAACTTAGATCCGAATGAAACCTTACTACTCTCAATGGTTTTACCAAAATTTCCTCCCATGACATCTGGAGCTGCTTGGAGTACTGTCTGTTCACAATCAATAACACTACCAAGCGGGGTCACAGCCTCACAGACAACTGAAGAGGGAGGCTCAATGGGTCTCCATCTACTCGACAGAAGCTGATCCTCTGGTTGATTTCCCACACTCTCCAGAACTGGATCTACAGTACAGACTGTCTCCTTGCTTCTCTCTGAAATCTTAGGGTCAGTTCTACTCAATGCACATAAATTAAAGGAATCTGAAGCGAGCGGGCAAGTAACAGGTAATTTGACCTCCTCCCCTATACTATCACTTGACTAGGGTGAGGCGGGGCCTCTACAACAGACTTACTCTCGACAACTGATTCTAAACTTGGAGTGAGCGGGAATACTTCTGCCAACCCGACATCTTGTCCTAAACCATTCACTTGGCTAGAATACAACAGAGTCGTGGCTTTTAAGTTTCTCTCAACTCCTGGCACAACGTTCGTAGTGAGCGGGCAAGACACTGGTACATGGACATCCTTTCCCAATTTATTGGAATAAAGCAGAGTCATAGCATCAGGCTTACTCTCAACAACTAAATCGGCCACACAGGAATCTGGAACAACCACATCCCACTTCTCCACTGAAGGGGTACTGGTTACTGGAACAAATGCTTGAGTAACATCAGAACTGACAACTGGATTTATAATAGTACTGACATCAGCACAGGTAGGATGGACAACACCATCTACTACAACAGGTTCGTTCATAGAACTAACTTCAGCACAGGCAGAATAACAACATGATCTGCAACTGGCTGTTTATACAAACTGGGATTAATCTCACCCACAACATGATTTATGGCCACATCATTACCCAATATAACATCCACACCTGGGATGGGCAACTGTGTACAAACACCCACAGTGCATAAACTAGGAGCAATGGTGGATCTTAAAGTAACATCTATCAGAGGTACAGTTTGACATCCTGCAACACTCTGAAGAACAACAACATTTCCAGTATCTCTCTTTTCAACATTAGAAAGTATACTAGCAGAAATTAAGGTTTGGGAAGCACCAGTATCACGAAGAATATTCACCAGCTTCCACTTCCCATCAACACACAAAACTTCACCTGAAGACATATATGGTGAATACTGTTTCACCCAATTGGGTTTACAGTTACATGTTTATTAGTAAATTTATTTTGCACACCTCTACAATAAATGAGACCAGTTGGTCGTAACTCAGGGTGCAAGATAAAACAGGAATTAATTCCATGGCCTTTTTTCTTACAATGGGAACAGGACCTTACAGTGGACACACCTGTAGAACCAACTGTAGGTTTAGAATTAACCTTATTAATATTTGACATTCCTGACAATGAAGTAGCAGGATTAGGTTTTGTAAGAAAAGAGCTCATGGGAGTAACTGGAGCACTAGGACTGGAGGGATTCTGATAAGGAGTTCTGTGAGCATTATGATTTACTTTACGATTAAACTTAGGTGAAGTGGCCGTAAATTGGGCCTTAGTCAACAACTCATGCTCATCAGCGAGCTTTGACAGCTCATAAATGTCTGTTACATTCTTTTGTTCTGCCATATAAGTAGATAATTTGTCTGGGAGACAAGACAATACTTCTTCCATGATAAGAAGATTCTTTAAAGCATCAAAATCTGTTACTGAAAGTGACTTTAACCATCTGTTGCAATAGTTCGTCTTTTGACGAGTAAAATCAGCTATTGTCTGATCACTTAACCTCCTTAAGTTTCTAAATTTTTGCCTGTGTGCCTCTGGATTTAATTGATAAGCATTTAAGATGCTTTTCTTTACAAATTCATAATCAAAACTATGAGCGTCAGGTAGGGATGTAAAAACCTCCTGACTACGCCCCTTAAATTGAGACTGCATAATTGCTACCCATTGATCCCTTGGCCAGTTCATACTGATGGCAATCTTATTAAAATGTGCAAAGAAAACCTCAGGATCCTCCTCATTAAACTTGGGTAATTCTATATATTTACTCATCCTTATGGGATTATTATCATTATTACTTGAAACATTACTTGAATTTCCATGTCCAGCTGCCATACGCTGTGTTTCAAGCCTATAGTTAGTGTCAGCCATCTGTTGTTGAATCTCTAATTGCTCCTTCTTGGTTGCTTCTAGTTGCAACTCCATTAAAACTCTCTGGTTTTGTGCCGCAAGTTCTAAACGCCTAGTCTCAAGCTCCCTCTGCTGAGCTTCAGCCTCTAATAATTTTTGTTGCTTTTGAGCCTCAATCTCTAATTGACGAGCTTCTAACTCAAGACGCTTTAACGCCATCTGATCACTCGACTCCTCTCGTAACACTTCCAGAATTTCTTCCTCTAAATCTCCGTTTTCAACAAAATGTCACAATGACTTTCAGAATTTGTGCTTTAACCATTCTGTTGTTGGCGGTCAAATCCAATCGATTTGCCATGTCTACTAACTCAGACTTTTTTAGGTTTTTAAGTCCCTCAAAGTTTGGTTGAGCCAACAACAACGACACTTGATCCTCCATCGTGACTAACACTTGGCACTTGATTCACAACAATAATAATAAACACACTGGCACTGCACTTCACTTCACTGTAAAATTTTCACCACACTGAAAATTCGCTTGGCCTCACTGCACAAACAAAAGTTATAGGATGACTTACCTCAAAATCGTGAAACGTTGTTACTTGACACACAGGAAGGCTTGCATGGCACATGGAATAGTTAATAGCAGAAAACACACAAGACACTGGTACCTAGGAAGGCAAGGTTAGATTAGCACAGTTAAGTTTAAGTGGGAACAATATTTCCCGGCACAGGCCCCCATAACTATGTAACCAGATCGTTCATTACGGCTCATAACCCTGTACAGCAGCAAGAAAACTGTAGTCTAGGGACATGACAAAATTGCTGTAATATATAGCGGGTCACCAGTGTAATCACATGATTGGCACAAGCAAGAATAAAGTATTTCTCCCTTAGGACTGAAGAAATATACATATAAATTTATAATATATTTTCAAGATAAATCTAAATAATATGTACTTACAGATGATCACAATGTTTCACTTATTACAATAAACAATATATTCTATCTCTCCCAGAACAAAATACTACTTAAAGCTAAAAACAAAAGACACAGACTTAGCTCCATGTTACGTCCCCGAGTAGCAGCCAGCAACTCACGGCTGTGTGGCTACCCAACCCACATGTCCTCTTCCTCCTCCGCTCAACAGGATGAGGGTTAGAAAACAATAACTTTTTAATAAATGAGACTAAATCAACCACCACTGGTTCTCAAAATACATGTAGAATAAACATTAACATAATAGGTATTTCCCAAAATTAACAAGTACAATGCTAACTGCGTAATTACTGTATACACGTAATTTATGAATATAAATATTGTGACACCTGGAACACTAAACTGAACAGGTCCAGCAAACTCTCGTTCCCGAATCGAACAGGTCAAATACATGTGAGGAGACGCCACCGCTCCTGTACCCCCTTGACATTGCCAACTCCCACGATGAATATAATACATATACAGTTAATATCATGAAAGTTTATATAAATTTATTACGTAGCCAGCTATGGGTACGTAACAGTCCATTCCCAGGTCTTTTTCTCTAGTCGTTATAGTGAGGTAGTTTCCCCTCATCATGTATTGGCCTTTCGGTCTCTTGCTTCTGATCCCATTTCTATCACATTGCACTTGTTAATGTTGAACTCATGCAGCCATTTCTCAGTTTGCTCTGCAAACGTTTCAAGTCATCTTGGAGAATCTTACAATCCTCATCTGTCTTAATCCTTCTCATTGTTTTCGCAGCATCTGCAAACATCGACATATAAGACTCAACTCTTGCAGTCAAGTCTTTAACCTAAATGAGGAATAGTATGGGACCCAGCACCGATCCTTGAGGCACCCCGCTTGTTACGTTATTCTACACCAGTCTGATTCCTCGCCCCTCACTGTCACTCACTGACGCCTATCCGTTAGGTAATTCCTTATCCACCTTTTTTTAGGGGGGGCTTGTATCCCCTTGGCGCTTCGGTAGGCAAACACAATTCCCCACTGACCACCAAATACGCAAGGGTAGTGGGCTGCGAGATGATCGAGGGACTGGTGCATACTCTTATTGCCCATATCACAACATAGTGCTTAACTAGACCAACCTGGAGCACAAGCAGTTGAAGGCAGGCAGGTTTGAGGTAACAAGAGCCTAACTCTTTATTAAAGCTAGAACTGGATAGGCCCAGATGTTAGTAGGTCATCCATTTCACCCGACGTTAAGATGATTACAATAATATAATTGAGAATCATTGAAACATTGGAAAAACACAACATGTCAAAGAACTTAAAACTAAAGCATATAGTATTAGGCACAAGACAAAATCAAACAAACTCATAATGTATATGCTCTTAGCATTCTGCCCCAGAGCGTGGAGGGTTGAGTGGGAAACGGGACTGGTGCCGTTTGGCGGACCCCCTAACGTTCGAGCTTCAGTCAAGTCGTTCATCCTTGGGTGAGAAAGTTCGGAAGCAGTACCCTGGTATAGACTCATTGGTGTTGTAGGTGGTCGTCTGGCTGCTCACGAAGGGTCTGACTTCTCCAACTCTCAAGACGCATATCCTTCTCGGGCCTGCCGAGGTGGGCCCCATTCTGTGCTCGAGGACCACATCCTGTAGATGGAATAGGTCCAGATCAGGGTCTTGACAGAGCAAACCTCAAGGTCGCTCTTGGTCAGGCCCATGGCCAGAAAGTCACAGGTGCTGCTTCCACTCCACCCAACTCTCCAGTTCAGGGTGATGGATGTGGTGGATACGGTGGTCGTACCAGTGTTGTCCTTTACCTAATCTAGGATCTCGAAGGCACCGTACTCGTCGCACTTGCACATGTACTGTATGGGCAGCAAAAAGTTGTCGGCAGAGACCTGGGTCTCAATGATCTTTGCCACAGTTCCTTTATATACCATAATGTTGAGGATAAAGATCCTTTGTTGAGGCTTGCCTTAGATTACACAGCCCATCCTCAAGAAGGGAGCTGTAGGCCCATTATCCCTAGAGTTTCATCACCAATCCAGAATCATCTATTGGCATTGACGAACCATTTGTTGCGAGCTCTGTCAACTTCGAGGTTCAGAGTACGGCATTTTTCTGGATTCACCTTAAGACCCACACCCGCAAGAGTTCCGCATATGATGTTAACCAGTGCCTGCAGGCCCTGATGGGTCTCTGCTACAAGGACCATATCGTCAACAAAGGCCAGCGCCGAGATCCTCTCATTCCTTAGCCGAGCCCCCGCCCACACTCTCTTGCCACTGGGATTCGCTCGTCGATCCCTAAGTTATAGAGGAAGGGGGATAAAGGGTCTCCCTGCTTCACGCTCCTCGTGATCAGGGTCTCTCCGGACTTCTCTCTCTCTCACTATGGATAATGGTCAAGGCCTTATCGTAACCCAAAATGATGTATGTCCTCAAAGGCCCTGGAATGTCTTTGTGCTCCATGGCCCTAGAAATGACCGGATGGGTGACGCTATGGAACGCCTTCTCCATATCAAGGAATACGAGATGCGTGCATGATGCAACGCATGGGCTTTAGCCATTAGGGCATCCAGACAAGGTTTCCAGAACAACTGTCAATTACAATGAACGCTTTCTGACGGTTGTCAATGCAGACGGCCCTGGAGAAGCTACCCAGGATCTTATGAAGTAGCTGCACTATTGTGGATGACATCGTAATGGCGCGATAGTGTTTGGGTTCCATGGGGTTAGGGATCTTGCGGATCAGTACTGCCTTATTTCTGCGGAATGGGATGGGGAGGGACTCTTAAGAGCCACAGGTTATACAGTTTCGTAAGTACCCTTACAGAAATGACCTTAAGGAGATAGGTGGAGATACCATCGGAGCCAGGCGCAGACGCCTTACTTGCCTTACGTTCACTAAGGATTTCCTCTGTTGTTATAGACATCACTAGATCGTGAACTGTTGGTGCTGGGTCAAAGGGACAAGGGTCGGGCTCGGACGATCCGAAGAAAAGACCCTCCCAGAAGAGAAAGGGTCGATCTGAGCCCACCTCGGAAGGTGCCACTCTCCAATTTACGGAGAGGACATGCACAGCTGCTGCCAAGCGATTAGACTCGAACAGGCATTGGCATGCTTCAAATTGTGCCATCCGTAATTTCCTCCTGCTTTCGGATGCTGGATTGCAAAAATTCCAACACTAAATAGTAACACCTAGTAGGTGAAGTAAATGTTGTTATGTTAGGAAATCACTAATCTCTAATTTTACTACGAGAATCATTAAAAGAAAACTTGGTTTTGTGACTTCTCAGAGAAAATGGACATTTGCCATTTCACCTGAATATTTATTAATCCACTAGCTGTACTCCGCCATGCGTTGCTGTGGCTCAGCAACGCATGTGCATTCCTGAGCCACAGCATCCTTCCCCTGTCTCCCAGTCCTCCCCACCATTCCCCCCTCCCCGTCCCTTTGTCCTCCCAACCATTCCTCACTCCCCCGTCCCCTCATCCTCCAATCCAATCCCCACTCCTGTCCCCTTGTCCTCCCCACCATTCCCACCCCCTCGTCCAATGCATTTCCAAATAATCTGATGTTCCCCATCAGAAAATTGGGAACATAAATGACCTGTTGCTCCCATCACTGAGATATAAGAAAAACAGTTTAAAAAATGAAAAAAATAAACAAATAAACTATGCTCACAAAATGAACAGTATGGGAAACAACACAACTCAATTCCAATGCACTGTCACACAAAATAATTGAATCAAAATAAAAATATTTCGAAATCTATGAAAATTAAATTTATCAACACAACTGGAAACACTGAAATGGAATCGTAACATATTTATAATAGCGTGCATTGCTATTATGTGCAGCAGATGGCGCTGTTCAGAAAAAAATTGTTTTTACCTGTCACAAGTGTGGCATCTATATAGTAGGTACATGAAAACTTGTGTGTATTCGAATGGAATGGTGTGTCCAAATTTCAAAGCAATCGGTGAAGAACTTTTGGAGTTTACGGTATGTGTTGCTCTTATGTCCAACAGATGGCGCTGTTAAAAAAAAAAACATGTTTTTTTCTGTCACAGGTGAGTCATGTATACAGTAAGTGTATAAAAACACGCGCCTATTCGAATGCAACGTTGTGTCAAAAATTCAAAGCAATCAGTAGAGAGGTTTCAAAGATTTCCCTCACATTAAAAACCCATGAAAAACAGTTTTTCAACAAAAAAAAAAATTTCTCGACACAGACGTCATATCTATATAGTATGTATATAAAAACCAGCTCGGATGCGAATGGAAGGTTGTGTGAAAATTTCAAAACAATCGGTGAAGAACTTTCGGAGATTAACGATTTTGAACAAACGAACATTTCCATTTTTATTTATATAGATAACACGTATCAACAAATGTCAGTTTGAAGATAAAATCAGATAAAATAGTATTCTCCAGGACCGGATCTCACGAAATTGAAAGGGAATTCAAAGTCTACTTCCCTAAGTCGATAATGACGGACTTAGAACTGAGCTTGTGGACGCGTCCTGAACCGGGAGAGAGGAGAGATGCATTTATTGTCATAGAGACCAACTTAACCCGAAGACGCTAATGTGAGTCATTTAAACTTCTTGCGAAATTACAGCGTGGTGGAGCTCCAACGACTCCTGTTATCGACAACACACTTCACTATTCAATGAAAGAGAACTATTTCCGGTTGATGGAAAAGTACAGTATCACTTCAGCTAATAAATTGACCGGTTATAGAGCAGGGCCGACCACCCAGAATGGGTAAGAATAATTCCCAACAAACATATTCTTTCTTGGTTATATATCGGATATATTAGTTGCAGGTTATTACTTTGTCATTATTCGGCAGGTGGCGACAAGGAGAAAAAAGATAACATTATCCTGATGCATCACAGGACCTTCACATTCGTCATTGAGGCCTTGACCACGAGTCTCAGCCCACGTGACGGAGGAGTGTCACCAGACCTATTACCACACTATACTCTTCATTACAGCTAAGCTGTATTTTCCTTTTAACTAATCCATTATTAATTAATTAATAGACTAGCAAATCATAGCAAATTTCTATTGATTAATTTCGATTGATAGGCTATGTGTATTAAACCCTCCAAAGGTGTGAAAGAGGAAAACTCTTTGCAGGATAATTTCTAAAATACAGTCCAGTTTAAATTCATGTAGTCCACTTTGAATTAATAATAAATTAAAATAAAATAAAATAAATAAATAAACAAATAAGTTCTTCCTGGGAGAGATTCCCCACATCTTTATGGTCCTTGAGAACCAGGATCATGTTTATGATCCGAACATAAAGACTTAGTACATAAATAACTTATCAAATTAAATAAGTGATTAGGACTTCAGCTGCCATTAAATATCCTTAAGCCTGATGTTCAAGGTAGCAATTGTGGGCCATAGTCAGGCGCCTGGACAACTTGCTACTATACCTCAAGTTGAGGTAAGAATATTCAGGTCACCAGGAGCTACTGCTCATAACTGTTATAATAACAACAATAACTGCAGCTCTAGATTGGTTTCATTACTTAACACTATTATACTTAGGTGACAATGAGATGTAACCCAGCTGAGATTATAAATAAACTGAGGAGTATAATTAACTCCTTTAAAACAAGCAATTTAACTGTCATGTTTACTCTAATAGAGCCACGCCAACCACCGGATAATAATCGTAGGGGTAAAAACTCAGAATTTTATAAGGGGAGAAGGTACGTCTGGGAGCCACTTATATCCACTTTACTGCTCGTCCATTTCCTGAGAACATATCTCCAGATGGAGTACACCTCTCATGAGAATCACAGGCATACATGGCTAACAAACTAATTAACACCACTATATATCACAACAGGTTGATGGTTGATGATAGGCTACTAACCATATATGTATATATATTTCCTAACATTACAGACAAACATTTAACAGTTAATATATATATATATATATATATATATATATATATATATATATATATATATATATATATATATATATATATGCAAACAAGCCTGAATGGTCCCCAGGACTAGATACAACTGAAAACTCACACCCCAGAAGTGACTCGAACCCATTCTCCCAGGAGCAACGCAACTGGTATGTACAGGGACGCCTTAAACCACTTGACCATCACGACCGGACAAAAAAAAGTGATAGCCGAGGCTATATGAACCACTTCCCCGCCGGCACTCGGATGGTAATCTTGGGCATAGCATTTCATCAAATCACTTCATTTTTTGGGGCAACACGTGAGGAACACAAATGCAAACAAGCCTGAATGGTCCCCAGGACCGGTCGTCCGGTCGCGATGGTCAAGTGGTTTAAGGCGTCCCTGTACATACCAGTTGCGTTGCTCCTGGGAGTATGGGTTCGAGTCACTTCTGGGGTGTGAGTTTTCAGATATATATATATATATATATATATATATATATATATATATATATATATATATATATATATATATATATATATATATATATATATATATATATTTATGTTGTACCTAGTAGCCAGAACGTCCTATTTGGCCTACTATGCAAGGCCCAATTTGCCTAATAAGCCAAGTTTTCCTGAATTTATATATTTTTCTAATGAAATGATAAATCTGTCCATTTCATTATATGTTAATTTGTTTATATTTGAGTTAAAACTAACGAATGTGGGAAAAACCTGCCGGGATTGATATGAGAGGAGTACTACCAGGGACTTGTACTGTACTAAATTAAAAATTACTGTCTGCAATTTAATTCAACTAAAGTCTCTAGCTAGGGTCGTAAATCCTAGCTCCTCCTTTCCTAATGACAGATTGTGGGTTGTAAGTGGAAGGTGGGGGGAATGAATTAGTTGATTGAAGTTCCAGTCCACCTGCAGACAAGTATCTCACATTAACTTGTATTTTTTATACAAGGATAAGACTTTAATAAATTCAGTTCTATGACTGAACACTGGTTCTGTTTAAATCAGGGATTTAAATGTGTACATAGTCCAGCCTAGCACCATAACTATCAACAGCCAATATTCATTTACTATAAACACAGCAATTTAAATTGTGGAAGTATATTAACCACCGTGCTGCGCCGAGTTTATTATACTCACCTAGTTGTACTTACCTAGTTGTGTTTGCGGGGGTTGAGTTCTGGCTCTTTGGTCCCGCCTCTCAACCGTCAATCAACAGGTGTACAGTTTCCTGAGCCTATTGGGCTCTATCATATCTACACTTGAAATTGTGTATGGAGTCAGCCTCCACCACATTACTTCCTAATGCATTCCATTTTTCAACCACTCTGACACTAAAAAAGTTCTTTCTAATATCTCTGTGGCTCATTTGGGCATTCAGTTTCCACCTGTGTCCCCTAGTGCGTGTGCCCCTTGTGTTAAATAGCCTGTCTTTATCAACCCTGTCGATTCCCTTCAGATTCTTGAATGTGGTGATCATGTCCCCCTTAACTCTTCTGTCTTCCAAAGAAGTGAGGTTTAAATCCCGTAGTCTCTCTTCGTAGCTCATGCCTCTCAGCTCGGGTACTAGTCTGGTGGCAAACCTTTGAACCTTTTCAAGTTTAGTCTTATACTTGACTAGATATGGACTCCACGCTGGAGCCGCATACTCCAGGATTGGTCTGACATATGTGGTATATAATGTTCTGAAAGATTCCTTACAGAAGTTTCTAAATGCCGTTCTTATGTTAGCCAACCTGGCATATGCTGCTGATGTTATCCTCTTGATATGAGCTTCAGGGGACAGGTCTGGCGTGATATCAACCCCCAGGTCTTTCTCTCTCTCTGACTCTTGAAGTATTTCATCTCCCAAATGATACCTTGTATCTGGTCTCCTGCTTCCTACCCCTATCTTCATTATATTACATTTGCTTGGGTTAAATTCTAACAGGCATTTTTTCGATCTTTCCTGCAGCTTGTCCAGGTCTTCCTGAAGCCTCAAGCTGTCCTCCTCTGTCTTAATCCTTCTCATAATTTTGGCGTCGTCAGCAAACATTGAGAGGAATGAGTCTATACCCTCTGGGAGATCATTTACGTATATCAGAAACAGGATAAATCCAAGCACAGAGCCCTGTGGGACTCCACTGGTGACTTCACGCCATTCTGAGGTCTCACCCCTCACTGTAACTCTCTGCTTCCTATTGCTTAGGTACTCCCTTATCCATTGGAGAGCCCTACCAGTTACTCCTGCCTGTTTCTCCAGCTTATGCATCAACCTTTTATGGGGTACTGTGTCAAAGGCTTTCCGACTGTCCAAAAAAATGCAGTCCGCCCATCCTTCTCTTTCTTGCTTAATCTTTGTCACCTGATCGTAGAATTCTATCAAGCCTGTAAGGCAAGATTTACCCTCCCTGAACCCATGTTGATGGGTTGTCACGAAGTCTCTGTGAATGCATGTGTGTATATATGTATATGTGTGTGTGTATGTATATGTATGGGTATAAAGTATATATGGAAGCTGATCAGAATTACATTTCACCTTTGTAAATGTACATTAATGACACTGTTTAGAAGACACATCGAACACCTTATGTAAGGCATACGTAAATCTGTGTATCTATGTATTTACGTATATAAGTTAGCTTAGCATTTTAAAAGCACCGACTCACCTTCAGTGGTTGATTGTTCAATAAACCAATGAAATATATGTTTAACACATCTCTAACCCTGTCCATGGAGGACAAAAGAAAATGTATATATGCTGGTTAGCATTGTAAATGTGTGGCCACGTCTGTGGTAGAAAATAATAATAATAAAAAAAGTCTCTTCTCTCCAGATGTGTTACTAGGTTTTTTCTCACAATCTTCTCCATTACCTTGCATGGTATACAAGTTAAGGACACTGGCCTGTAGTTCAGTGCCTCTTGTCTGTCACTCTTTTTGTATATTGGTACTACATTAGCAGTCTTCCATATTTCTGGTAGGTCTCCCGTTTCCAGTGACCTACTATACACTATGGAGAGTGGCAAGCAAAGTGCTCCTGCACACTCTTTCAATACCCATGGCGAGATTGCATCCGGCCCAACAGCTTTTCTCACATCCAGCTCTAATAGGTGCTTCTTGACCTCATCTCTTGTAATTTCGAACCTATCCAAGGTCACCTGGTTTGCTGCCACCTCTCCCAGCGCCGTGACATCTCCCTGTTCTATTGTAAAGACCTCCTGGAACCTTCTGTTGAGTTCTTCACACACCTCTTTGTCATTCTCTGTGTACCTGTCCTCGCCCACCCTAAGTTTCATCTGTTCCTTCACTGTTGTCTTCCTCCTGATGTGACTGTGTAGTAGCTTTGGTTCGGTCTTGGCTTTATTAGCTATATCATTTTCATACCTTTTCTCAGCTGCTCTTCTCACACTGACATACTCGTTCCTGGTTCTCTGGTATCTCTCTCTACTTTCTGGTGTTCTGTTATTACGGAAGTTCCTCCATGCCCTTTTGTTCATCTCCTTTGCTTTCATACATTCCCTATTAAACCACGGATTCTTCCTTTGCTTCTCTGTTTTTTTCCTGTTGGGCTGGGACAAACCTGCTTACAGCCTCCTGACATTTTTGGGTGACATAGTCCATCATGTCTTGTACGGACTTGGTTCCGAGTTCTGTGTCCCAATGTATATCCCATAGGAATTTATTCATCTCCTCATAGTTTCCTTTTCGGTACGCCAGCCCTTTGGTTCCCAGTTCTTTTTTGGGGGTGATAATTCTTAGCTCAACCAGGTACTCAAAGCTCAATACACTATGATCACTCATTCCCAATGGGGCTTCCAACTTAACTTCCCTTATATCCGACTCATTTAGGGTAAATATCAGATCAAGCAAGGCTGGTTCATCCCCTCCTCTCATTTTCGTCGGTCCCTTGACGTGTTGACTTAGAAAGTTTCTTGTTGCCACATCCAGCAGCTTAGCTCTCCATGTGTCTGGTCCTCCATGTGGGTCTCTGTTCCCTCAATCTATCTTCCTATGGTTGAAGTCTCCCATGATTAGTAGTCTGGATCCGTTCCTGCTAGCCACAGAAGCTGCTCTCTCTATTATATTGATGGTGGCCAAGTTGTTTCTATCATATTCCTGTCTGGGTCTTCTGTCATTCGGTGGGGGGTTATATATGACTACTACTATAATTTTCTGTCCTCCAGTTGCTATGGTTCCTGATATGTAGTCACTGAAAACTTCACAGTTCTGAATTACCATCTCTTCGAAACTCCAACCTTCTCTTAGTAGCAAAGCTACGCCACCTCCTCCTCTCCCTTCTCTCTCTCTTGTGAAATTCCCCCAGTGCGCATGAAATAAAGTGTTCCCCAAAATTAATTTTTCTTCATAAAATGATAAATTCCCTTCCCTGAACATGTCTCTGTAAAAATAAATAGGAAATTCCACTTACTTTGGCTGTGGGGACGTGGACAAGGTGGGCTGTGACGTCATCAGGGCCTGGTCGCCCGTGCGTGAATCGCCCAGACACGGTAGCGGGCCATTCAAGCACCGGGTGTTGCCATAAATATATTTTCAATTATTTGTTTTATGTATTTCCAAAGCGATTTTATTTGTTTTTTTTTATCGCATATGATGTATATTTGTGTCCTTTACAATATGTATACAGTAGAACGTTCATAATGTTCCATGGAACTGTGATACATGTGTCAGTAATATGTCCACAATAAATGTTTATTGTCGCAATATCACCTGTTAAAAATTCACTAAAATTACAATATGTACAGTTTCACACACTATTTACACAGTAACACACTGTATTACACACTCAGTACTTCGGAATTGAGTAAGAATCAACGAAGTAGTCCATGGTACACAGCACGACTTCGCTCTCAGTGCACCAGGTACAGATAAATTTTCGCTTCCTGTTTCTTCATTCTGTGTGCTTGCAAATAACACACTCACGTACACCGTTGGCTTTAGTACTTGTAGGTTGTATGTAGCCAAGCTTGTAAAGCATAAGGTAGTATTGAAAAGATTATAGGAAAAGATCAATTTGTAAGGTAGTCTTGAAAAGATCGCTTTGTATGGTCCCACACAGAAAGAGATTCAGCTTGTCTCAAAGAGTGTCCGTCAGTCAGAAAGAGATTCAGCTAACTTCAAAGAGTGTCAGTCAGTTAGGAAGAGATTCAGGTATTCTTGAAAATATCTATGGAAAACACCACCATGGAAGCCACTAACACTGTTCATCTATGCTACTTGTATCAGATGCATCATCACTGAACGCAGAAAACGATTCATCTATGTATCATCTAAATAAATTGGAGATAGCATAGGATTGCAAGGGCGACGCTCAGACGCGTTGTATACGCTCGCTGTATCGTCCTCATAAGTGCTGTATCACTTGCATCCGACCTTTGTGTTAGGTCCTTATTGTGCCTAGCTTCACCAATATTATGACCCTTATGTTCTTCCAACAATAAGGTTTGAATTTCACCGACAGAGCGTTATTTTTCAACACAACGTCGGACAGGTGTTTGGGAGCCAGAGGTGCATATGTGCCACCCATGGCTGCTCATTCAGTACTAACCCAGCCAGCAGCCCTACTGCCCTAGGGCATTCTGGGTATTTTTTCCAAAATGGCTGCCTCTCACTGGAGGTCGTAAGAGTCCATTTTGTACACAACCAACCTCGTACACATTTAGAATTGGTACCAAAAAATCAAAAAGAGTTTTCTCGGTTGGCGCAGTTTCCCGACGACTGAGAATACTCGGTTGGCGCAGGTAAGTGGTTAAAGGACCTTAAATATGGTCTAAGTACTATTAACTAAGTACAAGAGATTATATTCAATTGGATGAACTTATATGATAAATTAAAGATAACTAAGTAAGCAATTGTTAAATTAATTTATATATTCAAGTATATATATTTATATATTCAATTTATATGAAGAGGACTTAATGGCTCATGTCAACACGAATGAAGCTTTTCCCACAATAGGGACACTCATGATGTTTTGATTATCTTGCGAGTGTATTTATGCTTGGAAAAAAATTCAACTGCTGCACTACTGAAATATGAGGCATTGCCTCACTCTATAACCGACAGACAGACTTATTGGATATATTAATGTTACACAAGCATACAATTGGCCAATTAATACACTTAATAACATTCAATATACTTCTCTGAATGCAGGGTGTCTGTCTGACAAGTGTGCCAGACTGGATAATTCCCTTGTCGAGTTTAGGCACGATATTTTATATCACAGCTTTGATGTAGATGTTCTTGTAGCGTTGTTACGTGATGTCCTTAACTGCATTTGCAGTAGGATGATAGATGATGATGGTGGAGGTGGAGACGGTGTCACTTTGTGTGCTCCACTCTACACTCTTAGATATATTCCAGGAATTTTTCCTTGTAGATATATTGTCCAGATACTTCCCCAGTTCTAGAGAGGAATCACTGGTGATAAAGATAATTGGATAAGGTGTGCTAAGTCGATTAATGTTCGCTAAGGAACCGTCACACGTTTTCACCGTTTGTAAACATACGCATTCAGGCCGGGGTGTGGTGGGTACTTCTCTCCCAGCCATCGATCCCACCCCCCCCCCCCATGCTCCCTGAGCACGGTAACCTTCAATGAATATTGATTGATTATTTTTACTGTCTAGACATATGATTGAGATAAGATGTGATTATAATATAATTAGATATAGGATTTAAAGATTATAAGTCATACTAGATAGTACTACTGATTCTTATTAAGGATTTGATTTAAACCCTACCAGAAATCGATTCAATTGTTCCAATAGTTTTTTAATTAAGAAATCCCTCTAGAAGCTTCTGGATCCTTGAGAAATCCTGCACCAAGTCACGTAGGCAACCAAGGGCCCTATGATCTATGTGATCATAGGCATTGTCATCTAGGATCAAGATGTATAATGAATCTATATGATTCTGATATGATTTTGGTATGATTTTGTTATGATTTTGATATGAGTTAGATATGATATAGAAATAATACATTTCTTAGATAATATTATAGATATAGTGGGTAAAAATTTCCCACATCTTCCAGAGGAAGAGAACTGGCACAGAGTCCAATACTAAGGACAATAGTAACCATATGTATTCATTTACTCTCCATCGGATTGATAATATAAGTGCAAATTTTGCTTGCACTTTTGTGCGGCTGTCCGTTGTGGACGATTGTATCTGTTAGGAGTCTGTGGGTCATGTGGAGTTAGAGGGTCTTGGGGTCTCCCAGGATCTAACTGTAGCTGACTCACTGATTCCATGTGGATGAGGTTTGTCCAATATCTTCAGGGAAGTTGTTCCTGTAGAAAGGATTTTGACTATTCTCAAAATCCCCTCGCTATCTGGATGGAATGAGACAACTTTACCCAATGGCCAGTCAGCCCTAGGGCCATCACTGTCTACCAAGACAATATCGCCAGGTTGGAGATTAGATATATTATGTAGGACATTGACCCCATAGTGATGTTCTCGTAAAGATGTAAGATATTCTTTTGTCCGAACATCATTCCATTTTTGAATTATGCTGGACAGATGCTTATACCTCTGAACCAACTCACTCTGACCCACATATGAGGGATCTCTGATCTCATCATCCACTAGAGATGGTACTGGAGTCAGAAGTCTTCCATACATTAGGTGTGCAGGACTTAATGGCTCATGTTGAGTAGGATCATCAGACAAGTATGTCAACGGCCGGTTATTCACCCTTGATTCAATTTCCGTGATTTCTGTCTGGAGTTCTTGAAGGTTGATTTTCTGACGGTGTAGAGATTTTCTCAAGGATCTTTTGACAGTTCCTATTAACCATTCATAAAATCCTCCATGCCATGGGGCTCTCAGAGGGATAAATTTCCATCTGCAATGACGCTGTTCCAGTGTGGAAGTAACTGCAGGATGGGAACAGATTTCCCATAGACATTCTTCTCCAGCTTCCAAGTTTGCTCGGTTGTCTGAAATTGTCAGCTTAGGGCATGATCAGCGTGCTGCGAATCTGCTGAAAGTTTGGATAAATGACTGAGCAGTCATATCGGGTGTTACCTCTAGATGTACTGCTCTAGTCGTGGCACAGGTGAACAGACAGATGTATGCCTTGATAGGTTTCTTATTTGCAGTCCCTGTTAGATATATTGCTTCTGTATAATCTACTCCAGTCGTTTTGAAAGGATGTAGATGGACCACTCGTTCCTTTGGTAGGGATGGTGGCCCAGGATAAGAGAAAGTTGTTGCATCGTACTTTCGGCATATCATGCAATTTTTCAAGATTGATTTGACTGACTGTCTTCCGTGAGGAATCCAATACTGCTGTCTGATATGTGTGAGTGTGTCTAACACTCCTCCATGTCTGATGATTTGTTTATGTGTATGTAACACAATCAACCTTGTGATCCAATGATTTTTTGGTAAAAGCCACGGATGCACGGTATCTAGATTGATATCTGTGTGTTTCTCCCACCACAATTCAGAATGTTGTGATTTTCTTGGTCCCTGTTACCGAGATTGTGTTTTAACTTATGCGGAGGATTTTCATAGTTATTCCCATAAGTTTCTCTCTGGCTTGTCTTACCCAATAGATGAGTGCTTCTGGAAAAGTGTTTTTTATACTTCTTTTCCTGAAATAATGAAACACGTTCTGTGTTACATTGATTAATTTAATGAGCAAGGAGTAACGAGTACAATCCAAGACTGATATTGGAGCTTGCTGCCTGGTGGTAGTTATGGTTTGTGTCGTAATGACGTGTGGCTTTTGTTCAGGCTAACTACCATTCACTATCCATCGAGGCCCATGAAACCAAACATCTGCCTTTGCAAACTGTTTAAACGTCATACCTCTTGATAAGAGATCATGCAGTTCCCACCAAACATTTTCGCGTTTTAAAAACGTCGTAAAAACGACATTCATTGTTTTGGGCACGTTTTAAATTACGTTTAAAATACGTATTTTGATAATTTATAAAGACGACCTTAAAACGTGAGGTCAAAACGTTTTAATAAACGTATTTTAAATATCATGATATAACGTTTTGGAACGAAGGTTGAATTTATTAGGTATAATTATCTTTATTGCATTTAGAATGAAAGAGACAGAGAGGAGAGAGAGAGAGAGAGAAGATGAGAGAAAGAAGCGAGAGAGAGAGAGATAGGAGGGAATATAGAAAGAGAGATAGAAAGAGAGAAATAGGCTATAAAGCCTAATAATAGGACTGGACATTCCTCGTCCCATATGTGAAACTCTTGGTTTAAGTCCTAATGGTGATCGTGAATATTTCCTGTTGCACTAGGACGACTCGTTGTAATTACTTCTTCCCGTGGGCTGCACCTGCCGAGTA
>WNGS01043544.1:101226-114332 GCA_020271785.1 Procambarus virginalis
ACTTCACAGTACTGAACTGCATCTACAATACTCAGCATATAGCAAGGAAGGATTATATTTAATTAGAACACAGCTTACTCGTTTCGGCTGTGGTTCACGCATCTTAACCGGCAAAAATTTTTCATTATAATTAATGGCCATCAATACATATAATACATTTAAATTGTACAGGGTACAATACTTCTGAAGATTAGCGAGATCTTCGGTTGATCGGAGACTCAGTGGTTCCTTTGTCGAAGCTCGTGCAAAGTGTTTGAGATCCAGCCCGTCCCTCCAAACACAGACCCAAAAGTGATTCCATGCATCCGCCAAACCTCCCTGTTTATGAATGAAAATGGTTTACACACAACACGTCCTCGACTCAAGTCCATTACATCCAGCGGTCAACCCCACAGACGCATTTATAAATTTTTACATGCTGTTTATTTAATAGGGGAATTTTTCTCAAATATATAATACTAGCTGTATCCGGCCACGCGTTGCTGTGGCTCAGCAACACATGTGTGCAACCTGAGCCCAACAACCTTCCCCCTGTACTCCAGTCCTCCCCACCATTTACCTCCTCCCCCATAGTCCTCCCAACCATTCCTCACTCCCTCGTGCCTTCGTCCTCCCAACCATTCCTCACTCCCCCGTCCCTTCGTCCTCCCAACCATTCCTCACTCCCTCGTGCCTTCGTCCTCCCAACCATTCCTCACTCCCCCGTCCCTTCGTCCTCCCAACCATTCCTCACTCCCCCGTCCCTTCGTCCTCCCAACTATTCCTCACTCCCCCGTCCCTTCGTCCTCCCAACCATTCCTCACTCCCCCGTCCCTTCGTCCTCCCAACCATTCCTCACTCCCCCGTCCCTTCGTCCTCCCAACCATTCCTCACTCCCCCGTCCCTTCGTCCTCCCAACCATTCCTCACTCCCCCGTCCCTTCGTCCTCCCAACTATTCCTCACTCCCCCGTCCTTCGTCCTCCCAACCATTCCTCTGTCCCCCGTCCCTTCGTCCTCCCAACCATTCCTCACTCCCCCGTCCCTTCGTCCTCCCAACTATTCCTCACTCCCCGTCCCTTCGTCCTCCCAACCATTCCTCACTCCCCCGTCCCTTCGTCCTCCCAACTATTCCTCACTCCCCCGTCCCTTCGTCCTCTCAACTATTCCTCACTCCCTCGTCCGTTTTTCCTCCCCATCATCCTCCACTTCAGCATCCCCTCGTCCTCCTTTGTATCTCAACTTGTATGTATGTACTTTGCCTGAGGGGACGAGGGGATGTATGTACTTTACCCCACACCACCATCCCCTCGTCCTCCCTACCATTCTCCCCCTCCCCCATCCCCTCGTCCTCCCCACTCGCCTGTCCCCTTGTCCCCTCAACCATTGTTCATTCCCCTCATCCCCTGTCCCCTCGTCCTTCCCCACTATTACCCCCTCCCCTGTCCCCTCATTCTCCCCACCACTCCTGTCCTCTCGTCCTTCCCACCATTCCCCGCTCCCTCGTCTGATGATCAAATGATCTGATGTTCCCATCAGAAAATTGGGAACATCAAATGATCTGGGGCTAGATTAACGAAGAAGTTATGCAAATACTTACGAACCTGTACATCTTTTCTCAAACTTTGGCAGCTTTGTTTACAATTATTAAACAGTTAACGAGCTCCGAAGCACCAGGAAGCTGTTTATAACAATAACAACAGTTGATTGGAAAGTTTTCTTGGTTGTAAACTGTTTAATAAATGTAACCAAAGCCGTCAAAGATTGAGGAACGATGTACACGTTCATAAATACTTGCGTAACTGCTTCGTGAATCTGGCCCCTGATGTTCCCCATCACTGAAATATAGGAAATACAGTTAAAAAAACGAAATGATAAATAACGAAAAATCAAAAAATAAGCTATACTCACGAAATGAATGGTATGGTAAACAACACAGCTCAATTCTAACACAATGTCACACAAAATAATAAATAAAAATAAAAATAAATCGAAAATTATGAAAATTCAATTTTTCAATGGAATCGTAATATATTTAGTATAGCATGTGTTGGTCTTATGTGCAACAGATGGCGCTGTTTTTCAAAAACGCATGTTTTTACCTGTCACAGGTGTGGCATCTATATAGTAGGTATGTAAAAGACGCGCCTATTCGAATGCAACGTTGTGTAAAAATATCAAAACAATCGGTGAAGAACTTTCGGAGATTACAGCATGTGTTGCTCTTACGTCCAACAGATGGCGTTGTTTTTTTTTAAAAAAAAAAAAGCATGTTTTTCCTGTTACAAGTGAGGTGTGTATATAGTAGGCATATAAAAAAACGCGCCTATTAGAATGCAACTTTCGGGATCACCATAGCCCGTGCTACATGGACACTTCGTTCTGAGTAGCTAAATCTGAAACAACAACAGCATCGAATGCAACGTTGTATCAAAATTTCAAAGCAATCGGTAAAGAGGTTTAGAATATTTCCCCTCACATGAAAAACACTAGAAAAACACAGTTTTTTTTACCGTCACAGACGTGACATCTATATAGTATGTATATAAAAACCTGCTCGGATGCGAATGAAACGTTGTGTGAAAATTTCAGGAGGAAATCAAGTCAGGAGGACAAAGACTAGAGAGCTGCCTTAGTTTGTGGTTAAAGGAAGTTTTGAGGCTATCCAAAGGGTTAGAAGTAAGAGGGGCATAAGTGCGGGAGTCAGAGAGCAAGACATCAGCTTTCTGGAGGTAGTCCTCACGGTCAAGGACAAAACTTCGTCGTCTCTTCACTTTCTAGTGTGTGGTCTGGTCAATATGTTTAGATTCTGTTGGCGAGCGATTATTTGTATTTGAGGTACGTGGTTGTAACATTTACAGCATTGTTGTTCGAACATAATTTGTCAGAGAAGCCCTTGTTCCTGAAGTGTTCGAACGAAATCAGTTGTGCGTCGTGTGTAAACCGTTTTTCATTCATAAACAGCTGGGGGTTTGGTGGGTGGATGGAATCACTTTGGGTCTTTGTTTGGAGGACGGCTGCGACTCACAACTTATTTCATTTGAACATTTCAGGAACAAGTGCTTCACCGACAAATTTTGTTCGAACCACAACACTATAAATGCTTCACCCGCGTACTACAAATACAAATATTCGCCATCAGAACCTAACACATAACCTAACCTAACCTATGCTTATCTATGCACAATATGCTAATATGTTTTAGTATTAACTTATATTTCAGAAAATTCCTGTTTTGAATGAACATCATGTAAAAATGTATGAATGCATCTGTCGGGTTGACCACTGGATGTAATGGACTTGAGTGGAGGACGGGTTGCAGCGTGATGTTTGTATGACCACGCACACAAGGCGCGGCGTTCCCACTTCCCGCCACGGTCCGGGACATCCCCCTCTCCCTTCCACAGCATCGCAGTTCTGAATTCGTCAGTTTTGACTTAGGAAAGTAGACGGTGGTTTTGATTATTTTTTAATTAAATCCAGTCCTGGTAAATTCTTTTTATCATATTTAGTTCCCAGGCTGATGGTTTTAAGGATACGTGCTATGTAAGTAAATATTTTGGTGACGTGTCGGGCCTCCCATTTTCTCTGAGAAACAACTGAAACCCGTTTTCTGTTAATGAAGTTAGTGGTTTGTATCGTTAGTATGTTCCTAACACAACCTTTTGGCTTGATATGTTACGTGTTAGTAATTTAGTGCTGAAATTTCCGACAAAAGTTTGAGAAGATTCTGAGGTATGCCACCAGACTAGTCCCAGAACTGAAGTATGAGCTACGAGGAAAGGTTACGGGAGCTAAACCTCACGTTCCTGGAAAATATAGGAGAAAGGGAAGGCATGATAACCAACAACAAAATACTCAGGGGAATGGACAGGGTTATCTTGAGATGATTTCGGGGCTTAGTGTCCCCGTGGACCGGTCCTCGATCAGGCCTACTTTTTGTTACACCCCCAGGAAACAGCCCGTAGCAGCTGTCTAACTCCCAGGTACCTATTTACTGCTAGGTAACAGCAGCATCAGGGTGAAAGAATTATTTTACCCATTTGTCTCCGCCTCCACCGGGGATCAAACCCGGAACCTCAGCTCTACGAAACCGAAGCGCTGTCCACTCAGCTGTCAGGTAGACAAAGACAAACTATTTAGCATTGGTGGAACACGAACAAAGAGACAAAGAAAACTTGGTACCCAAATGAGCGACAGAGGCATTAGAAAGAGTTTTTTCAGTGTCAGAGTGGTTAACAAATGAAATGTATTAAGTAGTGTTGTGGTGGAGGCTGACTCCATACATAATTTCAAATGTAGATATGATTGAGCCCAATATCTTGAGGTTATCTTGAGATGATTTCGGGGCTTTTTGTTTAGTGTCCCCGCGGCCCGGTCCTCGACCAGGCCTCCACCCCCAGGAAGCAGCCCGTGACAGCTGACTAACACCAAGGTACCTGTTTTACTGCTAGGTAACAGGGGCATAGGGTGAAAGAAACTCTGCCCATTGTTTCTCGCCGGCGCCTGGGATCGAACCCAGGACCACAGGATCACAAGTCCAGCGTGCTGTCCGCTCGGCCGACCGGCTCCCCCTCCCGACCGGCTCCCCCGGCAATAGGCTCGGGAATCTGTACACCTGTTGATTGACAGTTGAGAGGCGGGACCAAAGAGCCAGAGCTCAACCAATGAACGCTCAAGTTGGTGAGTACAGCTAGGTAAGAATAAAAACACACAACAACCAGTCAGCAACAACAACAATATAAACATAGCAACAACAACAAGAAAAACAACAATTACAACTTACGTAAGGTGCTGATATGATTTATTTGAGTAAAAATGCTGAAATAAATCATATCAGCACCTTATGTAAAGCCCGTCTGCATCCTCTAAAAGCACTGGCTTTTTCTGGTAAAGGTGTTGGGGTACCTATCTTGCGGATGTTATACATAAGCACTGTTCGGTCCCTGATAGACTACGCAGCACCCGTTTTGTCTTACACAGGCCAAGGCAGACTTAAAAAAATAGAGCTGATACAGAACGAGGCTATGAGGATTATTCTTGGATGTCAAAGAAATGCAATGATTGAAATAATGAGAATGGAATTAAATTTACAGAGTGTGTGTGATAGAGTCCGTGACATTAACACTAGAGTATCTATTCGTTTCATGCGGAGAAAAGGAGGGGATAAGCTGTTTGAGAGCGTTCAGACCTGCCTGAGTGACGTACACACTTCCAGGAAACTGAGGGAGACACGCTACACGAGGGGATTAGCTCATGACCTCAGGGAATACGATGTACTTGACTGCTGTAAACCCTCTCGACAGTGTAATATGTCTGCTCCATGGAAAGTACAGAAAATAGACGTCGAAATTGTACCCCTCAAGGTGAAAAAGATTCATCATGAACCGGGACAATTACGGTGTTTGTATGGAAGCATGATATCTCGGTTACCAAGAGACAACAGTTTACATGTATATTGTGACGGGTCGGTGGCGGAGGATGGCAGGGCAGGGTGTGGTGTCCTAATAAGAGAATATACGGAGTTTGGGACTGTGGACAGGATAATTGAACTCCGGCTTAATAATTATATATCATCCACACAAGCTGAACTGCAGGCCATTCTGGCGTGTTTGGAGGAAGTACGTCATGACGACAAAAATGTTTTTGTATTTGTCGATAGCCGAGGAGCACTTGAGTCCTTAAACAGTCGAAACCCAGTCTTCATCTCCATAGTTGAGGATTGTAAGAGAAGAATAACTGAGATACAGCTGAAAGGTCATAGTGTGAAATTCATGTGGATTCCATCTCATATTGGAATAGTGCTCAACGAGGTGGCGAATGACTTGGCCAAACGTGCTATATCAAAACCACAAGTTGACATTGAATGTGAATTCACAATGAGACAAATAAGAAGCAAAATCAGAAATATTCAGGCACAGGCAGGAGCGGAGAGGAGAGATATAATGTATGAGAGAAGTCAAACCATGCAACACTACATGTATGTGAGTCAAAACACCCATTTCACTTATGGTAAAAGGAGAAATGCTTGGAGTGACTCTGTGTACATGCGGCTCAGGCTTGGGTACAAATATTACTGGGAATATGGGATAGGTGTTCATGATAATGACACGAAGTGTAAACTATGTGGTATGTTAAGGTCTCACACCCTTGCCCATTATGTTCTTGATTGTCCGTTGATTAATGTATATAGAAACACTGAGATAAGGACTGTTCCTGAACAAATAGCCTGGATGTGTCACAACGGAAAGGTTGATGATATTCTTGAGAGATATAAGAATTTTGCACCAAGACTGTAATATTTTGTTGACTTATCTGCATGTCTCTTGCAAATTGTCTATACAGTATACCTAGGTCATAAAAGTATTTATGTGTACGTCTGATACCATACTACTTGTGAAGGAGGAAATGTATATGTTATCTCTCAGAATGTTTGGTAATAAGTTTATGGTTTGTGATGTGTGTATATGTACTGAACGGGGTGAGAATAGCTTGAGCTACCTCATCCCTTTGTGTGTATTTTACATCAATAAACTTATTTCAATTTCAATTACAACACAACAAAAATACAGATACAACAAGACAGCACAACAACAGCAACAACAACAACAACAACACATCACAACAACAACACAGCACATCAACAACAACACAGCAGCTGCAACAATAACAACAACAACAACACAGCAGCAGCAAAAACAACAACACAATAGCAACAACAACACCAACACAGCAACAATAACAACAACAACACATCAACAATACAGCAACATAACAGCAACAAAAACAACAACACTGCCACAACACAGCAACAACAACAACAACAATACAAGAACAACAACACAGCAACAACAAAATAACAACAACAACACATCATCAACAACAACACATGATGATAGCTGAGTGGACAGCGCTCGGGATTCGTTGTCCTGTGGTTTCCGGGTTCGATCCCCGATGGAGGCGGAGACAAATGGGCAGAGTTTCTTTCACCCTGATGCCACTGTTCACCTAGCAGGAAATAGGTGCCCTGGGAGCTAGACAGCTGCTTCCTGGGGGTGTGTAACCCCCAGGAAGCACACTCTTCTTGGGGGGGGGGGAAGTATACTGCATTAAGGTCACAATGGTATACTGCATGTAGCACGCTCCCCAGTTCGTAAACTGTTTAGTACATACTAAGGTGCCATGACCGAGATAAGAGGTAGAGAGGTCGTACGTAGTGAGATAAGAGCGTGGTGACCAAGCCCGGCCACCAGGACCACTGGCCGGTAAGGGAAGGCAGACCATGAAAGAGGGAGAGGGAACATAACCCACATTAACCATCAGGGACCAACATTTATCATATACATGAAGCAGCCAACGTTGGTCCCAACATTTACCTAAGTCCTCCCCTCGTCGTGTTAACTGCAAATTGCCCCGTCAAGAGCACACGTCCTCAGTAAGACATAACACTACTTACCGTCTCTGGAACAAAGCTACGCTAACCTGAAATCACTTTTAATAGTAAACTGATTAGAAAATTGCTCGGAATAGGGTGGAAAAGTATTCTGTAATTGAGCTTCCGTTTTGTGTTCGAACGCCAGTAAATACCCAGAAGCTTGAAGAGTGGCATTTGTATTTTATTTATTAGCATGTTTTAAAACCTGAAGTATTTAATACGAAGCGAGTTTCACTCCTCATGAGTGAGATCATTTTTAATTCCTAAACTGTCATCATGGGATATGAATGTATGTGTACTCACCTAGTTGTACACACCTAGTGGTGTTTGCGGGGATTGAGCTTCGGCTCTTTCGTTTCATGTCTCTGAACTATCAATCAACTGCTGTACAGGTTCCTGAACCTATTGGGTTTTATTATATCTACACTTGAAACTTTGTATGGAGTCAGCCTCCACCACATCACTTCCTAATGCATTCCATTTATTAACTACTCTGACACTAAAAAAATCTTTCTTATATCTCTATGGCTCATTTGGACACTCAATTTCCACTTTTGTCCCCTTGTGTGTGTACCCCTTGTGTAAATAAACTGTCTTTGTCTACTCTATCAATTCCTCTAAGAATTTTGTTTGTGGTGATCATGTCCTCCCTAGCTCTTCTGTCTTCCAGCATCTTGAGGCTTAATTTCCGTACTCTCTCTCTCTTCATAGCTCATGCCCCTCAGTACGGGCACTATTCTGGGTATAATCTTTTGAACATTCTCCAGTTTAGTCTTTTGTTTGGCTACATATGGACTCCATGCTGGGGCTGCATACCCAGGATTGGTCTGTCATACGTGGTATACAAGGTTCTGAATAATTCCTTACACAAGTTTCTAAAGGCTGTTCTTATGTTGGTCAACCTGGCATATGCCGCTGATGTTATCCTCTTGAGATGGGCTTCAGAGGACAGGTCTGGCGATATATCAACCCCCCAGGTCTTTCTCTCTCTCTCTCTCTCTCTCTCTCTCTCTCCTCTCTCTCTCTCTCTCTCTCTCTCTCTCTCTCTCCTCTCTCTCTCTCTCTCCCTCTCTCTCTCTCTCCCTCTCTCTCTGATTCTAGAAGAATTTCATCTCCCAAATGGTACCTTGTATCTGGCCTCGTGCTCTATACACCTATCTCCATTAACCATTACATTTGCTCGGGTTAAACTCTATCAACCATTTGTTGGACCATCCTTCAGTTTGTCCAGGTCTTCTTGGAACCTTAATCTGTCCTCCTCTGTCTTAAACCTTCTCATAATTTTAGCATCATCAGGAAACATTGAGAGGAAGGAGACTATACCATCTGGAAGATTATTTAGGTATATTACAAACAGGATAGGTCCGAGTACAGAGCCCTGTGGGATTCCACTGGTGACTTCACGCCAGTCTGAGGTTTTACCCCTCACTGTAACTCTCTGCTTGCTATTGTTTCGGTACTGCCTTATCCAATGGAGCATCCTACCAGTTATTCTTGCCTGTTTCTCTAACTTATGCACCAGCCTATTATGGAGGTACTGTGTCAAAATCTCTCAGAGAGAGTCCAAGAAAATGCAGGATCCCCAACCTTCTCTTTCTTGCTTAATTTTTATCACCTGATCGAAGAATTCTATTAAACCTGTGAGGCAAGATTTACCCTCCCTGAACCCATGTCAGTGTTTGTCACGACGTCCCTTCTCTTCAGATGTGTTACTAGGTTTTTTCTCACGATCTTCTCAATCACCTTGCATGGTATACAAGTTAAGGCTACAGGCCTGTAGCTCACTGCCTATTTCCTGTCACCCTTGTATATTTGGACAACATAGCCATCTTCCATATTTCTGGTAAGTCTCCTGTCTCTATGACTTACTATAAACCATGGAGAGTGGCAAGCAAAGTACTTCTGCACAATTTATCAATTCACATGGTGAGATTCCGTCTGGACCAACAGCCTTTCTCACGTCCAAATCCAACAAATGCATCTTATACTCATCTCTGGTAATTTCGANGATTTTGGAGAGTGACTTGGTCCTCAGTGAGTTGATTCCTGCAAGGTTCAGGAAGCCGTCTCTTGGGCGTGGAATTGTCATAGGTCCTCCATATAACGTTGTTAGTTTCTTGATTATCCATGTTTCCGTGCTGAGGTGATGTCGGTCTGTGAGGATGTCGAGGTGTTGTTCGATGCGAGTACGGAGACTTTCGTCGATTTTGCTGTTTCTCCATTCGTTTGTAGCATGAAGTAGTTGCGTTTTGTTGTCTTTGATTTCATTTTCTGCCTTGTATATCTGATTACGAATCAGATCTTGGCGATATTTTATCGTGAAGGCTTGATTCTTGCTGCTGGGTCGTCTGTTTTAATATTAGTATATTATGGTAGCAGTCTTTCCTGTAGACATATATTATTATATATGACCGAAAAAGTAAGATTAATAATTCTAACACGAATTTTCTCGATTTTCCTTATGTTTGTTTTTACTGTTGATGGTAAATGAAAAATCAATTCTCCAAAATTCATTTTTATTTCTAGTCTGACGCGACACTTAAGCGCGTTTCGTAAAACTTATTACATTTTCAAAGACTTTAGTTTACACACACACAACAACTTGAACTGAACAGAGCTTAAACAGCTTTGACTTTCTTTTTTATACCTGCATTTGGGTGAGGTGACATGTTACAATGGTTTTAGATGAGGTGAAAACAAACTTTCAAAAACACAGAACACAGAACAATGGGTATAAGCTAAAGGGAAGAATAGATCTGTAACTGCAGACGGCCTATTGGCCCATATTTCTTGATGCTTCTATATTGGAGCGGAGTCTTGAAGTGGGTAGAATATAGTTGTGCATTAATTGGCTGTTGATTGCTGGTGTTGACTTCTTGATGTGTAGTGCCTCGCAGATGTCAAGCCGCCTGCTGTCGCTGTATCTATGAATAATTTCTGTGTTGTTTGCTAGGATTTCTCTGGTGATGGTTTGGTTGTGGGAAGAGATTATATGTTCCTTAATGGAGCCCTGTTGCTTATGCATCGTCAAACGCCTGGAAAGAGATGTTGTTGTCTTGCCTATATACTGAGTTTTTTGAGGCTTACAGTCCCTAAGAGGGCATTTGAAGGCATAGACGACGTTGGTCTCTTTTAGAGCGTTCTGCTCAGTGTCTGGAGAGTTTCTCATGAGTAGGCTGGCCGTTTTCTTAAGTTTTACGAAGCGCGCTCAAGTGTCACGTCAGACTAGAAATAAAAATGATTTTGGAGAATTGATTTTTCATTTACCATCAACAGTAAAAAGAAACATAAGGAAGATCGAGAAAATTCGTGTTAGAATTATTAATCTTACTTTTTTGGTCATATTTAATATATATATATATATATATATATATATATATATATATATATATATGTATATATATATATATATATATATATATATATATATATATATATATATATATATAATATATATATATATATATATATATATATATATATATATATATATATATATATATATATATATATATATATATATATATATATATATATATATATATATATATATTTTTTTTTAAGAAGAATACCACCTCTGGCTGGAAGAAGGGGGACCCATAGCCTCGGAGGAAACCACGCATAACGCATTAGAGGGAATGTTTAGATCCCCTCCAATACAGTTTCTGTGTGCTTTTCTCCTACCACCCCCTTCCTTTTTTTCCAAAGCATATATATATATATATATATATATATATATATATATATATATATATATATTATATATATATATATATATATATATATATGACTGAAAACTCCACACCCCAGAAGTGACTTGAACCCAGACCACCAGGAGCACAATGCATCTGCGGTACATGGTACCTTAACTGCTTGACCTTCAGTGACTGTACAAAAGACTATGGTAGCCGAGCCTATATCCTATCCATCGGCCCGTCGGCACTTTGATGGTAATCTTGGGCATAATTATTTCATCAAATCACCTCATTTTTGTGGGGTCAGCAACACAAATGCGAACAAGCTTGAATGATCCCCAAGCATATATGCGATGTTATGTTGCTCACGTGGCTGCACAAAAATGAGGTGATTTGATGAAATAACTACGCCCAAGATTACCATCAAAGTGCCGTCGGGGCGGGTGGTACACGAACAAGGGGACACAGGTGGAAACTGAGTACCCATATGAGCCACAGGGACGTTAGAAAGATCTTTTTCAGTGTCAGAATAGTTAACAGATGGAATGCATTAGGCAGTGATTTGGTAGAGGCTGACTCCATACACAGTTTCAAATGTCTATATGATAGAGCCCAGTAGGCTCAGGGATATGTATATCAATTGATTGACAGTTGAGAGCTGAGACCAAAGAGTCAGAGCTCAACTCCCACGAGCACAACTAGGTGAGTACACACACACACATGCACGCACAAAAAAACGTATTCATATCCTTCTTTTAACAAAGCATATATAATCAAACCATTCACATATACATAGTTTTGCGAAATAAATATAAAATATCAAACACACAATCATTTCATACTCTGTCAACTTCACATTTACATTAAATCATTGATGTATGCATTTATATTTACATGCGGATGCACAGATATACACGATCCAAAACTCACACATGTATTTACTCCATATGACACCTATTATTGTCATCAGCATAGCATTAACTGTAAGTTAGTTACAGTTACTAAATACTTTTGTCTGAATGTATTTAGTACCCATTCTCCCTCCCCGAGAGATTAGTGCATCTGCCGACCATAAGAATTCGTCTGCTTCTTTTGTAACTCCTTCCGCATTTGGACACCATATCCTAAACCTCCTCCGAGCACCCATGAGTTATTATTTATGTTGATGAGGTTTGCCTGTTGGAGATTGTAGCATGTGAGCGATGGTTATATGTGAGCGATTGTTCTTGTTTTTGCTATTGTTACATGTGGGTGGTTGCTGCATGATTGTGAGTGTTGTGTGAGTGATTGTTATTTGTGGTTAATGTTGCATGTTTTTTTTTACTTTTGTTTGGGGTTGATGCACGTGGGCAATTTTGTTATTATTAGTGATTGTAATGTGGATGATAGTGCATGTGGGTGGTTATTGCTTGTGGGGTGATTGTTGCTTGTGGGTTATTGTTGCTTGTGAGCAATTGTTGCTTGTGGGTGATTGTTGCTTGTGGGTGATTGTTGCTTGTGGGTGATTGTTGCTTGTGAGTATTGTTGCTTGTGGGTTATTGTTGCTTGTGAGCAATTGTTGCTTGTGGGTGATTGTTGCTTGTGGGTGATTGTTGCTTGTGAGTAATTGTTGCTTGTGAGGTGATTGTTGCTTGTGAGTGATTGTTGCTTGTGAGTAATTGTTGCTTGTGGGGTGATTGTTGCTTGCGGGTTATTGTTGCTTGTGAGTAGTTGTTGCTGTGTGGGTGATTGTTGCTTGTGAGTGATTGTTGCTTGTGAGTAATTGTTGCTTGTGGGGGTGATTGTTGCTTGTGGGTTATTGTTGCTTGTGAGTAATCGTTGTTTGTGGGTGATTGTTGCTTGTGGTGATTGTTGCTTGTGGGTGATTGTTGCTTGTGGTGATTGTTGCTTGTGGGTGATTGTTGCTTGTGAGTAATTGTTGCTTGTGTGATTGTTGCTTGTGAGTAATTGTTGCTTGTGGGTGATTGTTGCTTGTGGGTGATTGTTGCTTGTGAGTAAT
>WNGS01043545.1:0-16444 GCA_020271785.1 Procambarus virginalis
AAGCCCCCGTTCCTCGAAACGGAGGTTGATGTGTTTTTTTCCACTTTGAGACCCTTGCTGATCAACTTAATTGGCCTGACGACCAATGGGCTACCCTTCTCAGAGTACATTTAACAGGTAGAGCAGCAGTCACACTCAGCACTTTGGCTTCGGAAAACGACTACACCACCCTGAAACAAGCTGTGTTGGACGCCTACCTTCTCTCCACCGAAAGCTATCGACGAAAGTTTCGTGACTACGTCAAGGCAAGTACCACCACCTTCTTAGAATTTGCTAACACCAAACGAAGATATTTCATGAAATGGCTGGAGGCAGCACATGTCTCTACCTTTTCAGAGCTTGTCAACCTCATACTGGTTGAAGAATTTTTGAGACGTGTACCTCCTCCTGTCCGCCTATACTTAGCAGACAAGGAAGAGACGGATTTAGTGAAGTGCGCGAAGTCAGCTGACACTTACAGCCTCATCCACCGGCTGACTCCAGAACCTACCAGCAAGAAGTCTTGGTACAGTTACGAGAAAGCGAGCCCAGATCAAGGTACCTCTCAACTGTACTGCAGGTATTGTCGACTATATGGACACACCATTGACAAATGTGGTAAGTCCCAATCTAAAGGTAACATCGAACCCCCTAAGTCTAAACCTACTCACCCTAAGTCCGGTAAGCCTGTAATGAATGTTGGTGTTCATGCTAATGATCTCTCTCTCTTTACCAAGCATCTATATCCAGGAACTATCTCTACCCACGGTTCAGATTCAGAGGGACGTTTCGGACTTAAGATCCTACGGGACACAGCGGCTCTACAATCGATCGTCTTGAAATCAGCTGTGCCCAACGTCGCCTACACAGGAGAGACTGTGTTCATCACTGACCTTACTGCTACAACTCCTTATCCACTTGCCAGAGTTTACCTGGATTGTCCCTTCGTGACCGGTGAAGTCCAAGTCGCCGTCAGGGAAAAGCCTTTTCCCATGCCTGGAGTGCAACTTCTCCTGGGCAACGACTTGGCAGAAGACCAACAACCAAACAACCTGATCGTCAAGGACATATCCGAGGTAAGCAACTCTGTGGTGGATAACCCGATTTTTGAACATGTTCCAGCAAAGGTTCAAGAGAGTGATGAAGGTTCTCCTCCTGTTATGGTGACCACCCGTGCTCAAGCTGCACGACCACAGCCAGCTGACTCTACTGCTACCGCTGTCCCTCAGGACCCTTCGAAACTACCCCCTAACCTGACCGCGGTGGAGTTCCGTAAGTTACAGAGAGATGATCTTACCTTGACACCATTATTCTTTCAGGCTGAAACCCAATCCGACAGTGTTCCTGGGTTCTTTATGGAGAACGAAATACTCTATCGCAGGTATAGACCCAGTAAACTGAAGGACGAGGACGATTGGGCAGACGTTGAACAACTAGTGATTCCTACCAGCCTGCGGCCCACGATTCTACACCTGGCCCACGGCGCTTTGTCACACTACGGGTTCAACAAGACTTACCATGGAATTCGACAAGACTACTACTGGCCAGGTATGGTAAACGACGTCAAAACTCATGTCAAATTATGCCACGTGTGTCAGTTAGCCGGGAAACCGAACGTTTCCATTCCCAGAGCACCACTGATACCCATCCAGGTGCCTGAGGAACCGTTCCACAAGCTCATTATCGACTGCGTTGGTCCTTTGCCTCGGACCAGTGCAGGCAATGCATATATCTTAACCATCCTGTGTCCTACCACCAGATTTCCGATAGCAGTTCCAGTGAAAAATATTACAGCTGCTACAGTGGTGAAGAATCTACTGAAAATCTTCACCCAGTATGGATTTCCGAGGGAGATTCAGAGCGACTGTGGCACCAACTTCACCAGTGATCTCTTCAAACGGACTCTGGAGGAGTTCAACATCAAACAGGTACTGTCCAGCCCCTATCATCCTGCTTCACAGGGTTCTCTCGAGCGTAGTCATCAAACCATCAAGGCACTCTTAAAAAAGTTTGTAATGAGACCTCAAAGGATTGGGATAGGCAAATTGATCTCATCATGTGTATTTTCAGAAGTCTTCCCAACGAGTCACTAGGAGTATCTCCTTATGAGATGCTCTACGGACGTAAGTGCCGTACACCTCTCAAGGCTTTCAAGGATTCTCTACGTGATGCCACCTTCAGTGAGCATCAGAATGTGCCCCAGTATCTTCAAAATCTCCGACACATTCTAGAGAGGGTCCATTCCTTTGCCAGCAACAACCTACAGAAAGCCCAGGAGAGGATGAAGACTCGTTACGACCAGCACTGTAAAGTAAGGAAGTTTACACCAGGAGACTTAGTGCTTGCCTATTTCCCTATCCCAGGTTCTCCTTTACAGAACAGGTTCTCAGGACCCTACCGTGTTAAGGAGTGCCGGAACAACTTCAACTACGTTCTCGAGACCCCGATAGGCGGCGGAAGACCCAGCTGTGCCACATCAATTTACTCAAGCCCTACCATGGGGTTCCTCCCACTGTGTTAACCAATTTCACCTCATTTACAGGTCCATACAGCCACAGTGAGACCTTCCCTGCTTCTCCTTCCGAAAGCACTGACACTGAGACAGCGCTCTCTAACTCAGAAATCCTTACTAACCTTCACCATCATTTTCAGGACGATAATAGTGCTCCACTAATCAAACTCATCAGAGAACATCAAGAGTTGTTTCGAGATGATCCCCAAGAGTGTACTGTGACTCAGCACGACATCCAACTGCTACCTGACACCCAGCCGATTCGCCAACCGTTCTACCGAATCAGCCCGAGCAAAACGGAAGTCATGCGGGCTGAGGTACAGTATCTCTTGGACCATGGACTGGCTACCCCCTGTGAGTCCCCCTGGGCCTCACCATGCATCCTGGTACCCAAACCTCACGGCAAAATCCGTCTGTGTACGGATTATAGGAAGTTGAACCAGGTCACAGTGAAGGACGCCTACCCAATACCCAGGATAGACGACATTTGGATGCCATTGGTAATGCCCGCTACCTGTCTCAGGTAGACTTACTCAAGGGCTACTACCAGGTGAGTTTAACGGAGCGAGCTAAGGTACTGTCCGCCTTTATAACCCCGTTTGGTCTCTACAGGTACAATCGCCTTCCCTTTGGACTCTGCAATGCCCCAGCCACCTTTCAGAGAGCTGTCAACCGCGTCATCCAGGGCTTGGACAACACCTACGCCTATTTGGATGACATCGTGGTAGCATCCAACACCTGGAGCGAACACCTGCTCCAGCTACAACGATTGTTTTACAAGCTCCTGAAAGCCGGCCTCACCATCAATCTGGGCAAGTCCACCTTCGCGAAAGGTAAAGTGCGGTACCTGGGTCATGTTATAGGGAGTGGCAGCCTGGCTCCGTTAAACATTCACATTCAAGCAATCCAACAGTATCCACAGCCTACTACCAGGAAGCAGCTCCTGCGCTTCCTTGGTCTTGCTTCCTATTACCGTAGGTTTGTGAAGAATTTTAGCACTGTTGCAACCCCATTAATCACCTTAACCAGTCCCAAGCAACGGTATAATTGGACCAGAGAGCAAACCGTTGCATTCGAACAACTCAAATTCCTCCTCTGTTCTAATCCTATTCTCGCCTCACCAGATATCAAGAAGCCTTTCATCCTCCATGTCGACGCCAGTGGTACCGGCATCGGAAGTGTCTTAATGCAGCAGCGAGGCGAGGAGGTTCTACCTGTCAGCTACTACAGTTGCAAGTTGAAGCCTCATCAGAAGAACTACAGTACTATAGAGAAGGAACTCCTCTCCATCGTCCTGAGCTTACAACACTTTGCACCATATCTGCACGGTGCTAGGTCCACTACCATCTATTCGGACCACAACCCTCTGAGATTCTTACATCAAGCCCAATTTAATAACCAACGTCTGCTGCGATGGGCTTTATATCTTCAAGGCTTCAATTTAAAGATCTGCTACATCAAGGGGCCTGATAACATCATCGCTGACGCCCTCTCCAGAGTGCATGAGGTAGAGGCAGCTCCACCTCCCACTCTACCTCCAGTGAACGTGACTCACCCGGAACAGCAGGCTTCGGGGAGAGTTGTGACGATAATCTCTTATCAGAGATTTAGCCTGCTATCTCCTTAATTCATCACGTCCTCAACAATATGCAAGATACGTTTTGTAGTGGCTAAACGTATATATCAAGACAGCCACACGCACCTCAACTCCCTCCTCCCCCCTCTCCAGCACCTGCTGCACACCTGGTCGACGCGCCGAACCCTTCAACTGCCTAACTAGCGACTTGCGGCCGTCCAGCGTTCTCATTGGCCGCCAACCAACACACCACTCCCGTTCCTCGCCAATCACGATCGTCGCCAGTTATTGTTGGAGTCCCTTGCATTTCTGCCAGCCAGAATATATCTCGTGCTCCTGCTATGAACACCTGAATTTGACCCACCTCGTGTGATCAAATAAGAGGTTCTTAGCTAGCGCATATATTCCCAGCACCATTTTATTTTGTTAACGTAACCAGTTCCCCCCTTTTCACTTTGTTATAATTTTATATATTTTTCTTTTACATTATATCACTTTAGCGCTTTTGGGAAGCATAAAAAAACTTACCCTGTGTGCTTTGGGCGTCTCGCGCACTTAAGCTTATGAGCGAAAAGTGTATACTCTTTTTTACTGTCCTGACACTAATTGTAGACCTACGTATTTAAATTTGGTATCACTGTGTTCGCAATAGAATTCTCTATAAGAACATACATATAAAATACTGCCAAAGCACAAGGAATATCAACACCAAATAAAAATCTATTGCGATCACTTGGCAAGAGCGCCAAACAGCAACAAATGTTTCCACTCTCTTAATGATTGCGATGACCACATTTATCCTACATCATTGATTATGGTATCATTGGAACCGCAATAAAATTCTCTATACGGACATATGCATATAAATATAGAATCAATGTCGCAACCAACCCACAAGACGGTTGGAAGTGGCTGAAGTGTTACCCGCGGCGGCATATCGGCGCCATACAATTGTTATACCAAGATGAATCACTGCCATGCCGTTTTCTTTAATAAGCTCTTCGGTTATTAGAAAAAACGTAAATTTCATGGTGAACATTTTGAGACTAACTAAAAGAAAATCGCATAATACATAAAATTTATACAATTATTTAACCATTCGGCGCACACGCTAGTCCAGGGGCAGAATCAGGAGAAAAAGATTGGACGTTAACGCTCGTCCGCTAAACGCGAAAGTGATATTATATATATGCCAAGGTATCGTCTTTATTTTATTTTGTGTTTTCTATATTAAAGTAAAGTATTTTGTTATATTTTGTGTTTTCGTGTTTCTTGCCATACCACAGATTATCAGACAAGCAGTCACTCTTTTTTTTTTTTTTTTTTATTTAAATTTAGTATATGTGGCCCAGCACTGACACCTGCTAGTTGGAAGACTGCCGACCACCATTTCCAACACGTTACCGTCACAATATATATATATATATATATATATATATATATATATATATATATATATATATATATATATATATATACATATATATATATTTATATATATATATTAGTATATTTTGGTAGCAGTCTTTCCTGTAGACATATATTATTAAATATGACCGAAAAAGTTAGATTAATAATATTAACACGAATTTTCTCTATATTTCTTATGTTTCTTTTCACTGTCGATGGTAATTGAAAAATCAGTTCTCCAAAATTCATTTTTATTTCTAGTCTGACGCGACGCTAGAACGTGTTTCATAATAACTTATTACATTTTCAAAGACTTTAGGTTACACACACACAACTATCTCTAAACAGAGTTTAAACAGCTTTCATTTTATACCTGCATTTCGGTGAGGTGATATGTTACAATAGTTTTGGATGAGGTGAAAACAAACCTTCAACACAAGCCTGAACACGAAATAACGGGGTATAAGCTAATGGGAAGAATGGAAGTAACTGCAGAGGGCCTATTGGCCCATATTTTTTATGCTTCTATATTGGAGCGGAGTCTTGAAGTGGGTAGAATATAATTGTACATTAATTGGCTTTTGATTGCTGGTGTTGACTTTTTAATGTGTAGTGCCTCGCAGATGTCAAGCCGCCTGCTGTCGCTGTATCTATCGATGATTTCCGTGTTTTTTTTAACAAAAAACTCGGAAATCATCGATTATTAATCTTACTTGTTCGGTCATATTTAATAATATATATATATATATATATATATATATATATATATATATATATATATATATTTATACAAAAAAAGTTACAATATTGATTACATGCAGAGTACAAGGCTGCTTGTCACAAGTTGAATAGCTCCTCCAGCTCCTCAGATGGTGGGCAGGAACCATTATCTTGAGATTATCGTGAGATAATTTCGGGGCTTTAGTGTCTCCGTGGTCCGGTCCTCGACCAGGCCTCCACCCCCAGGAAGCAGCCCGTGACAGCTGACTAACACCCAGGTACCTATTTTACTGCTAGGTAACAGGGGCATAGGATGAAAGAAACTTTGCCCATTGTTTCTCACCGGCGCCTGGGACCGAACCCAGGACCACAGGATTACAAGCCCAGCGTGCTCTCCGCTCTGCCGACCAGCTCCTATTGGATGCAGTGAGCATTTCCTCTCTGGATTGCCACACTAAGGCGCTGAAAAAGAAAACTGGCAGCTCTAGGGTCTCTAGTTTTTTTCGATTAGCTTAGACCCCAACTCCTTCAAAAAGCTAGCAGCACTTTTACCCCAGGCACCAAGTGTCTCTGAGGCAATGGGGACAAAATTTTAGTGGTCCTCAAGGTCTCTGTTTTTATGTGACTTGGCCGCTTGAGGAGTGGGAGGAGCTATTCAACTTGTGACAAGCAGCCTTGTACTCTGCATGTAATCAATATTGCAACTTTTTTTGTGTAATGACATTTTTAAATAAAGTTAGATAAATATATACACATACCAAAAGAATAGGGGTGGTAGGAGAAGAAAATATCAAAGTGTTCAGTGAGGATCCACAAGGTCTTCTCTGAGTCCTCTTTATTTTCTTCTCCGAGGCTATGGGTCCCTACACCTGCACCAGAGGTGGTACCCCTTCTAGGTTTATAATATATATATATATATATATATATATATATATATATATATATATATATATATATATATATATATATATATATATATATATATCCCTCCAACCCAGACATCGTAGCTGGAATAAGGTCTGCCTTGCCTGGAGCCCCATGTCATTAGGGCCGAGAACAGCATCTTCCTTGGAGCCCCTCTCGGGTCTAACGCCATTGAGGAGATCCTTGACAAGAAAATCGCAGACCTTAGGAGGATGGAAGATAGAAAAGGTGACATCGATGCCCACGATGCCTTATATCTCTTCACCAAATGCCTATCCCTTCTTAGGCTAACCTACTTTCTGAGGAGCGCCCCATCTTACAACAACCAAAAGCTTGAAGTGTATGACCTCTTACTGAAGACCATGCTGGAAAAAGTTGTTAACCTCTCCCTCAACGAATGCCAGTGGAAACAAGCCACTCTTCCTGTTAGGCTCGGTGGCTTGGGTGTCCGCACCGCCACCCAAATTGTTGTCCCAGCCTCCCTGTCTTCCTCCTCAGCATCAGATGACCTGGTTAAGGAAATTCTACCTGGCACCCTGAGTGATGTAGCAAGGATACAGGAACCCCCCCCCCACTACACGGAATGTGACACGAAATGGGGTGTCATGGTAGACCCAGCACTCAGATCAGCCATGCTAAAAGCCAAGAAACAATCCAGTTGGGACAGCCCCATTGTAGACAAAGAAGATATTGCTTTGCTGGAGGCAGCAACAACCCCCAGTGATCGTGCACGCCTCACAGCGGCAGGCTCGCCATGCAGGGGACTTTTTTTTTGGCAGTCCCTATGTCTGCGACAGGCACACGTCTTGATCCACAGGAGCCCCGTATTGCAGTCACTCTCCGCCTTGCTGCCCCTATCCACACTGTTCATAGGGGTATTGCGGCGAGGCAGATGCTGACGAATATGGTTTGCATGGCCTGCACTGTGGAAAATCTGGTGGTTGGCACACTAGACACGACGAAGTCAATTACATCATTAAAGAAGCCTTGCCTCTGCTCAGTGTCCAGTGGAGAGAGAGCCCCGCAAACTACTGAACCGTGATTCTGTTAGCTTTGCCGGCCGACCAGACCGAATCACACTGCGTCCGTGGAAGGGTGGCAGACATTTAGCATGGGACTATACTTGCGTATCCACCCTGGCAGCCACATACATCAACCTCTCTGCCGGCCAAGCAGGAACCGCGGCGACACACAGAGAAAGACACAAGTCAGCCAAGTACAGGCAATTAGATCATCGGTACAACTTCGTTCCAATAGGGTCTGAGATCCTAGGCCCATGGGGAGAGAGTGCAAGAAGATTTTTTAAGGATCTTGGTTCCAAGCTCATTGACACTACAAGAACCCTAGAGCGGCAAGTTTTCTCTTTCAGCGCCTGTGTCGCGATCCAGAGGGGAATGCTCGCTGCATCCTCGGTTCCTGCCTGGCTTCGGAGGAGTTTGAGGAAATATACAGCCTCTAGGAAGCGAACTTTTTACTGTATCCTCTTAATGTATATTTTTTGTATAAAATCACATATGTAACTGTATAACCTTTCAAAATAAAGTGTACACCATAAAAAAAGGGGAATGGTAGGAGACGCAAACACTCATACGTATCAGAGTTAAATGGCAAGTTTTTCTCTGAATGCTCTGTGTTCCCTAGAGGCTGTGGGTCCCTACAATTGCACCAGAGGTGGTACCCCCCTACATATATATATATATATATATATATATATATATATATATATATATATATATAATATATATATATATATATATATATATATATATATATATATATATATATATATATATATTTTTAGGATATATTATACGGTTTAGTACGGAGGTTTCCACACTGCAGTCTACACTAAAGAAACAAACATAGGAATGTGCCTAAATGCCAATAGTGACTGCCCAGACAGGTACAAGAGGAGTGTTGTTAACGCTTATGTCGACCGTGCTCTCAGCCACAGCTCAGAATGGAAGCAAGTCGACGTAGAACTATGTAGGGTAAGGCAGGTCTAGTCAACAATGGCTTCTCCAATGGTTTCATTGAAGACATCATAAGAAGGAAAGTGAAACGCCCTGCAACCTCTGAAGAGACAACTAATACAACACCTATACCCCCTATTAGACAATTTTACAGGACTTCTTTTCCACACGCTCACTGAACGGAGGAAAGGGTCCTGAAAGATATTGTTAATAGAAATGTTTATCCCTACAGGACAAAAAATCAGAAGATACAACTGACGATATTACTTATAAACCCAAGAAAAACGGCCAGCCTACCATCATCGAGAAACCTTTCCAGACCACGGAGCAGAACGCTCTAAAAGAGGACAAACGTTCTTCTATGCCTGCAAATGCCCTCTATGGGGACTTTAAGCCTAAAAAAACTCAGTATATAGGCAAGACAACATTCATCTCTTTCCAGGCGATTAACGATGCATAAGCAACAGGGCTCCATTAAGGAACATATATTCTCTTCCCACAAACCAAACCATCACCAGAGAAATCTTAGCAAACAACACAGAACTTATTGATAGATACAGCGACAGCAGGCGGCTGACATCTGCGAGGCACTACACATAAGAAGTCAACACCAGCAATCAAAGCCAATTAAGACAATATATTCTACCCACTTCAAGACTCCGCTCCAAAATAGAACATAAAAATATGGGCCAATAGGCCTTCTGTAGTTACTCATCTTCCCATCTTTGCAATTATACCCATTTTCCGTGTTCGGTTTTGTTGAAGGTTTGTTTTTCACCCTCACTATTGATTGCATCACCTCACCAAATGCAGGTATAAAATGAAGCCAAATCTGTTAGATAAGTTGTGTGTGGTAACTAAAGTCTTTGAAAATGTAATAGTTTTAGAAACCGCTCAAGGTCGCTCAGACTAGAAATAAAAATGAATTTTGGAGAATTGATTTTTCATTACTGTCACCAGTGAAAAGAAACATAAGAAAATGAGAAAATTGTGTTAGAATTATTAATCTACTTTTTCGGTCATATTTAATAATATATGTCTTCAGGAAAGACTGCTACCAAAATATACTAATATATAATAATATATATATAGTATTTATATATATATATATATATATATATATAATATATATATATATATTATATATAATATAATATTATATATATATATATATATATATATATATATATATGTCGTACCTAATAGCCAGAACGCACTTCTCAGCCCTACTATGCAAGGCCGATTGCCTAATAAGCCAAGTTTTCCTGAATTAATATATTTTCTCCAATTCTTTTCTTATGAAATGATAAAGCTACCCATTTCATTATGTATGAGGTCAAATTTTTTATTGGAGTTAAAATTAATGTAGATATATGACCGAACCTAACCAACCCTACCTAACCTACCCTAACATAACTTATATAGGTTAGGTTAGGTTAGGTAGCCGAAAAGGTTAGGTTAGCTTAGGCTAAGTAGGTTAGGTAGTCGAAAAACAATGAATTCATGAAAACTTGTCCTATTAGGCAAATCGGGCCTTGCATAGTAGGGTAGGCTGAGAAGTGCGTTCTGGCTACTAGGTACGACATATATATATATATAGTATATATATAATATATATATATATATATATATATATATATATATATATATATATATATATATATATATATATATATATATATATATATATATGTCGTATCTAGTAGCCAGAACGCACTTCTCAGCCTACCCTACTATGCAAGGCCCGATTTGCCTAATAGCCAAGTTTCATGAATTAATTGTTTTCGACTAACTAACCTACATAACCTAACTTAGCTTTCCTAACCTAACTTTTTCGGCTACCCAACCTAACCTATCTTTATAACCTATAAAGATAGGTTAGGTTAGGTTAGGTAGGGTTGGTTAGGTTAACTGCCGGTCATATATCTACGTTAATTTAACTCCAATTAAAAAAATTAACCTCATAATGAAATGGGTAGGTTATCATTTCATAAGAAAAAAATTGGAGAAAATATATTAATTCAGGAAAACTTGGCTTATCAGGCAAATCGGGCCTTGCATAGTAGGGTAGGCTGAGAAGTGCGTTCTGGCTACTAGGTACGACATATATATATATATATATATATATATATATATATATATATAATATATATATATATATATATATATATATATGCAAACAAGCCTGAATGGTCCCCAGGACTAGATACAACTGAAAACTCACACCCAGAAGTGACTCGAACCCATACTCCCAGGAGCAACGCAACTGGTATGTACAGGGACGCCTTAAACCACTTGACCATCACGACCGGACATAAGGAAGTGATAGCCGAGGCTATATGACCACTTCCCCGCCGGCACTCGGATGGTAATCTTGGCATAGCATTTTATCAAATCACCTCATTTTTGGGGCAACACGTGAGGAAAACAAATGCGAACAAGTTTGAGTGGTCCCCAGGACTAGATACAACTGAAAACTCACACCCCAGAAGTGACTCGAACCCATACTTCCCAGGAGCAACGCAACTGGTATGTACAGGGACGCCTTAAACCACTTGACCATCACGACCGGACATAAGAAGTGATAGCCGAGGCTATATGAACCACTTCCCCGCCCCGCCGGCACTCGGATGGTAATCTTGGGCATAGCATTTTATCAAATCACCTCATTTTTTTGGGGCAACACGTGAGGAACACAAATGCAAACAAGCCTGAATGGTCCCCAGGACTAGATACAACTGAAAACTCACACCCCAGAAGTGACTCGAACCCATACTCCCAGGAGCACGCAACTGGTATGTACAGGGACGCCCTTAAACCACTTGACCATCACGACCGGACATAAGGAAGTGATAGCCGAGGCTATATGAACCCTTCCCCGCCGGCACTCGGATGGTAATCTTGGGCATAGCATTTTATCAAATCACCTCATTTTTTGGGGCAACACGTGAGGAACACAATGCAAACAAGCCTGAATGGTCCCCAGGACTAGATACAACTGAAAACTCACACCCCAGAAGTGGACTCGAACCCATACTCACAGGAGCAACGCAACTGGTATGTACAGGGACGCCTTAAACCACTTGACCCATCACGACCGGACATAAGGAAGTGATAGCCGAGGGCTATATGAACCACTTCCCCCGCCGGCACTCGGATGGTAATCTTGGGCATAGCATTTTATCAAATCACCTCATTTTTGGGGCACACGTGAGAACACAAATGCAAACAAGCCTGAATGGTCCCCAGGACTAGATACAACTGAAAACTCACACCCCAGAAGTGACTCGAACCCATGCTCCCAGGAGCAACGCAACTGGTATGTACAGGGACGCCTTAAACCACTTGACCATCACGACCGGACATAAGGAAGTGATAGCCGAGGCTATATGAACCACTTCCCGCCGCACTCGGATGGTAATCTTGGGCATAGCATTTTATCAAATCACCTCATTTTTGGGGAATTTTTTCAAGATTACCATCCGAGTGCCGGCGGGGCGGGGAAGTGGTTCATATAGCCTCGGCTATCACTTCCTTATGTCCGGTCGTGATGGTCAAGTGGTTTAAGGCGTCCCTGTACATACCAGTTGCGTTGCTCTGGGAGTATGGGTTCGAGTCACTTCTGGGGTGTGAGTTTTCAGTTGTATCTAGTCCTGGGGACCATTCAGGCTTGTTTGCATTTGTGTTCTTATGGTGTTGCCCCAAAAAATGAGGTGATTTGATAAAATGCTATGCCCAAGATTACAATCCGAGATGCCGGCGGGGAATGTGGTTCATATAGCCTCGGCTATCCCGTCCTTATGTCCGGTCGTGATGGTCAAGTGGTTTAAGGTGTCCCTGTACATACCAGTTGCGTTGCTCCTGGGAGTATGGGTTCGAGTCACTTCTGGGGTGTGAGTTTCAGTTGTATCTAGTCCTGGGGACCAGTCAGGCTTGTTTGCATTTGTGTTCCTCACGTGTTGCCCCAAAAAATGAGGTGATTTGATAAATGCTATGGCCCAAGATTACCATCGCGAGTGCCGGCGGGGAAGTGGTTCATATAGCCTCGGCTATCACTTCCTTATGTCCGGTCGTGATGGTCAAGTGGTTTAAGGCGTCCCTGTACATACCAGTTGCGTTGCTCCTGGGAGTATGGGTTCGAGTCACTTCTGGAGTGTGAGTTTTCAGTTATATATATATATATATATATATATATATAATATATATATATATATATATATATATATATATATATATATATATATATATCTAGCGAATACGCCAGCATGGTGACTGTCCGGGGTCAGGGAGGCCTCCCGTGGGAGTAGGCAGCACTCAGGAGCCTGTTGCACCAGCACAAATTGCAACAGATTACATTGCAACAGACGACCTGCTAGAGGCAATTAAGCAACGTCAACCAGGACACTCACTCACATCCCAAAGGCCTCTCGCCCATTTGCTGCCGGGAAATACACGGACCTCATCGGAAAAGTCAACAGAGGGTCAAATAACCTTGATGCACCTGATACCATCAAAGCCTGGCACAATCTGTTACTTTTTGGCAATGCATGCTTAGGTGTACCAGACAGAGGAGGCAAGACACTGGCCTCATCCGTCAATAAAGCAATTATGGATTTTCCTAGGGCTGACAACCTATTCCGCCTCCCCAAACACACCAATCACCGCCGAGGCAGACCAAGTACGACAATCAGCGACAGCAGAAAATTAGGTACCCAAGTCAGCAGAAAATTGAAGAGGGCAATACAGTCGGGGCACTCAGGTTGATCACAAGTGAGGACAAAATTTTGCCCAGGGATGAAACCACAGCCCAAGCACTGAGAGAAAACAACCCCCTCAGGGCCGTAGGTGGACCTCCCCCGCAGGTCAGGGTCCCCCCCAACCAGGAACCTCTCGTCCTCCGGAGTCAGAGGTTTATAAAGCTATCGTTTCATTTCCCCTGGGCTCCTCAGGAGGCTACACAGGGGTAAGACCTCGACATGTGATGGAAATGGTGAACCCTGCTCTTGGTCCAGCTGCAGAAGCGGCTCCTGACAGAAATCACAACGTTTGTCAACAACTGCCTCGCGGGGTTAATCCCTGATGAAATCAAACCATTCTTCTTTGGTACATCCCTATTTGCCCTGAAAAAGAAGGGGGGAGGGATCAGACCCATTGCCGTTGGTAATAATCCTTCGCCGCCTAGTTGCAAGGGCTGCTGTTTCTAAGAAGTATCCGAGTGGAAGCAGCCACCATGGTGCAACCCAACCAGCTGGGGTTTGGAGTCTCCCATGGCTGTGAAGCAGCGGCCCATTTTGCACGAACCTACATTAGCTCTCTTACTGAAGACCAGGCAGTAGCAAAATTAGATTTTAAAAACGTTTTCAACTCGGTCAAAAGGGAAGCAATCCTCACTGCAGTCCCAGGAACATTGCCCAAGCATTATCCCGTTTGTGTCAGCAGGCTTTGCAAAGACTCAACCCTCCTGTTTGGCAAACATGAAGTCACCTCAGCAGAGGGAATTCAACAGGGAGACCCACTTGCACGCTTCCTCTTTGCATAGCGGTTCGAGAAATTACAACCAGACAGTCCAGTGAGCTCAACATCTGATTCCTGGATGATGGCACTCTGGCAGGCACACACGACTCCTTCTGGAAGACCTGCAGCTGGTGAAGACTCGGGGGGAGACCATGGGTCTCGATCTTAACCCCTCCAAGTGCGAAATTATTGAATCCGGTGAGGTAAATATTAGAGCAGTGAAATCAGTTTTACCAGAAGCCTCAGTCATTAAACCCACCAACAGCGCACTACTTGGAGCAACTCTGGGCCACAATGCCATTGCTGCAGTCTTTGACGAAAAGTTTAGAGACCTAAAGTGGATGGAAGAGAGAATAGGGGACTTGGACTCACATGATGCCCTCTTCCTTCTCACAAAGTGCCTTACCTTGCCCAGGCTAACATACTTCTTAAGGTTTGCACCCACTTTTGGCAACCCACTGCTTAATCAATATGATGAGCTCCTCAGGTCAATATTCAGAAAGGCGCTCATCCTAGATTTAGATGACAGTCAGTGGGACCAAGCAACACTACCAGTGAGATTCGGGGGGATAGGCATATGAAAGGCAACTGAGGCTAGCACGTTCCAGCATTGTTATCCTCATGTACAGCAGCTAACGAATTGGTAGGGCAGATCCTACCAGAGCGTATGAGAGAGACAGGCGTGAAGTCATGATCAACGTTCATCGAAGCAGCCAGACAATGGGACCCCATTGCACACCCTCAACCCCGACCACCAGTCCCAAAAGACCACAAGCAGGCCCCTGGGATGCCCCATAATGGAAAAGACGTCACAGCAATGATTGACAACGCTAATGCTGAAAACAAAGCCCGCCTCCTAGCGGTAACCGCACCCCCGCCGAGGATTTTTTATTTGCGGTGCCCAATGCAGCCCTGGAACTCGCCTCAGTCCATGACGCTCTCCGCATTGGAGTTGCCCTTCGCCCTTGCCAGCCCCCATCCTCAACGAACATAGGTGCATCTGCGGAACTGCGATGGCAGACAAATATGGTCGTCATGGTCTGGTTTGTCGAAAATCACAGGGTAAGATTGCAAAACGTGAAGAAGTCAACGACATCATCAGGAGCCTCGCCACAGCCCGACTGGCCCGGCACAAAGAGAACCACACATATCCAGACCTAACGACCTCAGAAGCGCCCAGATGGGTCACCTTGCTTCCTTGGAAGGATGGTAACCAAGTGGTGTGGGACTACACTTGCGCTGCACACTGGCCAGTCCTACCTCCACTACAGCACACGTGAAAGCGGTGGGGCTGCCTCTTTCAGGGAATCTCAGAAAATTATTAAATACAGGGGTCTGGCCCACTGCTACAGCTTTGTTCCCATCGGCTCGGAGACCCTTGGTTCGTGGGTAAAATGTGCATTGAAGTTCCAGAAGGAATTAGGGGACTAATTGATCTGCGCTACAAAAGACCAGAGAGCAAAAAGTTTCTTGTTCACGCGCCTCAGTGTTGCGATCCCGAGGAGAAATGCCTGTTGCGTCTTGGCACTGGTCCAACTTCAGAGGAATTCGAAGAAGTGGTCGACTTGTAACAATGGTCAAACCTTTCTGTGACATTCATCAATGTGTCCCATTGTCGTGTTTTTCAAGGATAACATTAACTTTAAGCACCTTTTTGTATCATTTTGTATCAACCTAAGCATATATTGTAACCATCAACATATATAAGCACAAAAAAAGGAAGGGGGTGGTAGGAGAAATCACACAGAAACGTATTGGAGGGGATCTAAACATTCTCTCTAATGCGTTATGCGTGGTTCCTCCGAGGCTATGGTCCCCCTTCGTTCCAGCCAAGGG
>WNGS01043555.1:0-10593 GCA_020271785.1 Procambarus virginalis
TATATATATATATATATTATATATTATATGTATATATTGTCGGGGTTTCACGGTGTTCTCGTTAGAAGGGTTAAAGCAACAGTAGACTGGATCTCCTTTCCAGGTGGTTGCTCCAACAATAACCCTTACTCACCGTCGTTCGGCGGGTCTTCCCTCAATCCTCTAGGCTCCACTGCTGGCCTCGGAGAGTACCCAGTCGATCTCACAACCGGCCTTTAGATTATAAGATGAGTGAGAGCACAGATCGTTCCCTCAATCTGTGGCCCGCCCCGACACCGAACTCTTACACAGCCTTCAAGGTCGCCAACTGGTTTTTTTAGATGTCCAGTAACACTGCAGTGGTCAGGTGTAATTGTGGCAAGAGCAAATCCAGTAATATAGTATCAGGCAGGTCACTCTACTTTATATCATTACACGGTCACAAGATAAATGGAGGGGATGATATCAAACACCAAAGAGTTTTGGTATTTACTTAAAAGACAACGAGAAATATATATGCATCAATGTATCAGAATAATATATGACAATTGCTCCATTCATAGCATAATATTCTAGAGCGCACCATATGGTAACATCGGCACGTGTCACCTGTCAGAATCAGCTGACCGGGACCCTCGCGATCGTGGGAACAGACTAGTACTTGTTTTCTAATTGTCACGATCCCCGTTTATTTAACTTTTTCCAAAACACTATTCAACGTTCACATGGTTTACTTATGATTTCACTGGCCTCACGATCAACATCTTATTCACAATACTCTCACAGTGACTTTTCACCGTACCAAAAGATTACTCTATTCTTAATAATATTTACTGTGAATGCACTCACTTGATCACTGAACTTTTCTTTATATCTATACTTTCTCTTAAAGAGATATCACTGGCAATCACTTCACGTATATGATATTATTCAGTACACAGTCATGTCATATATAAATCAGTAATCAAATTCAGGCATATATATAATAGATCATAGAGATCAATACACAGGCATTTATATCGATAGATTATAGAGATCAATCCACAGGCATTTATATCAATAGATTATAGAGATCAATACACCAATATCTGGTTTACTACCAATATATATATATAATAATAATCACAGATCAATAATAATAGTCACAGTAAATTCTCTGATGAATCTTGGTGCTTGCACACACCCACACATAGATATATATGTAAACTGATACTGTGAGCGCTCTGGGCAGCCTCACCACATACTGTGCTCTCTGTGACTTAAACTCAAGTGAGACTTGCTCACGACATATAAAATATCCTGACAAGAATATATATAGCTAACTAAAGGGGAAATGGGAGGGTAACTGTAAACACCTACTTCACCTATCCTAGGATGACAGTTGGGTTGTAGCTCCTGGTCCAGGCTCTCGCCTCGTTCATCCAGAAACACAAGCCCACGCCTTAGGATGTCGCGTCTCGCCGCTTCTGTACACAGCAGGTCCGTGCTCCTTCCCTACAGTACGTCGCAGGGTTGAAGTCGGTCTCCTGGCCGTCAACTTTCCTCCCAACTACGGCAGCCAGCCTACGTCTCGGCGGTCGTCGTACGTTTCCCAATTAGTCCTTGTCACTGTACTCCCAGAGTAACTGCCTCTCACCACTACGAAGTCACTGAAGTTATCAGCCGTCCCGGACGACACACGCACAGCACCCGACTTCAGAGCACTTGAAGCTCACAACACTGTCAATTCCCTCGTCGTCTAGATATATCGCTAGGTATTTGGGAAGACTTCTCGACGTGCTTGCATCCAACTGTTGACTCGTAGGGTTCCACGAAGGTGGGGTTACTGTCAAACTTGACAGGATCGTCGATCACACGTTCAACCTGGTTGACAAGGCTGTCAACCGGTTCACTCACGGTGGGTGGCCCGGCCACTAAGCTGTCTCTTATACTGGTGAACTGCCAACGACGACACACGTCGATGCCCGGCCCACTTCTTGCAACGCACCTGTCCCTGAGCACTTGTTGCTCAATATTCTGTCAATTCCTTATCTGAGCCACTTCTGGGTTGCAGGAAGACCTCACAGAGTGCGTGCCAACAACTGGAGACGCTTAAATCCACCGGAGTTCGGTAAATCCGTCACTCTGACAGGATGACCGATCGCGCGTCCTACCTCTCGGACGTGTCGTGAAAGACTGATGTCGCCTGGCGCCAACACGGCGGACCCCCATGCCTATGTGACGTCACTTTTCCCAAAGTTGGTTTTCATTGGCTCCCAGTGCCATGTCGCTGACGGTGACCAATCTGGCGCCACTGACGTCACACAGTTTTGGCGGGAGAACAGACTTGCCAGCGCCATATTGGCTCCCTAAAGGGCCTATCCCACAGGCCAAAATACTACATTTTCGCAAATTTCTCGGCTCTTCGAGAATACTGTTCTCTCCCACATATGTTCAATTGTTGCCTGCAATGTAGAGAACGCTCGGGAATAGTGGACATGACTCTTACAGCAGGCGTGGGAGAATTAGAAGGGGGGGAACACCGTCACATACCCCTCCCCTTAAAATAAGAGTCATGTCTGGTTAGTGCATGCGGGACAACGCATCTGCGACTACGTTGTCCTTTCCTTTGATGTGTTTTATATCCAGCCAGTACTCCTGCAGCAGTAGAGCCCACCTCGTTAGTCGTTGGTTGGAGTTCCTCATTTTGTGCAAAAAGGTTAGAGGGTTATGATCTGTGAACACAAGAACAGGTCTTGCCCCTCCTCCCACGTACACGTCAAAATGCTTTAGGGCCATAACCAGCGCCAAAGCTTCTTTTTCAACGGTACTATAGGCCCGCTGGTATTTCACAAACTTCTTAGAGTAGAATGCTACCGGCCTATGCACTTCACTCCTCTCTTGAGCCAACATGGCTCCTATTCCGACGTCGCTGGCATCCACGTACAGGATAAACTTGGCGGAGAAGTCTGGAGATATTAACACTGGAGCCTCTGTCAACAGTCTCTTGGTCTCCTCGAAAGACTCCTGACAAGCCTCTCCCCATCTCCATCGCACATTCTTGGATAGGAGCTCCGTCAAAGGATGTGCTACCGTGGAAAAATTTCTGCAAAACCCGCGATAGTATCCTATCATCCCGAGGTACCTTAACAATTCTTTGCGCGTCTTGGGCACGGGGTATTCTTTAATGGCCAGCACTTTATGATCTACCGGGGTTACTTCCCCTTGGCCGATCACGAAACCAAGGTACTCAAGGCGAGCTTTCCCAAACTCGCTTTTTGCTAAGTTCACAGTCAAGTTTGCCTCCTCGAGCCTTCTGAACAACTCTCCGAGCCTTTCCAAGTGCGTTTTCCAATCATCGGCGTACACAACGATGTCGTCTATATATACTGTGCAGCCCTCGGCGCCCCTGAGCAACTCATTCATCATTCTTTGGAAACAGCTCCCGCTGTTTTTCATTCCAAAGGGTAACACCTTATACTGGTACAGCCCATCCGGAGTCACAAAGGCCGATATTTTCCTGGCTGCGGGAGTCAAGGAGATTTGATAGTATCCCTTGAGCAGATCGACCTTGGATACGTACCTCGCACTGCCCACCTGGTCAATGCAATCACTCACCCTTGGCATGGGGTGGGAATCGGCCACAGTGACGGAGTTCACCTTCCTGTAGTCCGTGCAAAAGCGGAATGTTCCATCGCTTTTCTTTACCAGCAGGCATGGAGAACTCCACTCACTGTTACTGGGCTCCGCGAGGTCGTTCTCAAGGAGATACTCCACCTCCTTCCTCATTAGCTCCCGCTTCTCCGGGCTTACCCTGTACGCGCTTTGCTTGACGGGCCTGGCGTCCCTCACTTCCACCTCGTGCGTTACACTACGGTGACGTCGGGGCACGTCGGTGAAGAGGGAGGTGTTCTCCATCAACAGGTTCGTCAGTTCCGCGCTCTGTTGCTCTTTCAGGTGTTGTAGCTTGTCCCTGATCTTAGACAAACTCTCTGAATTGGTGAGTCGGGTACCATCCGCCCTAGACCACTTCCCTTCCTCCTCTGGAAGCTCTTGGTCCACTTGTACACACAGGATCACCTTTTCCTGGGGCTCTCGAGTCGCCGTCCGGTCCAGATTGGCGGCTCCTCCTCCTTCAAGGAAGAAAGGTTTTAGGCGGTCGACATGGCACACCTGTTTCTTTCGGGGTTTATCCGGCTTACCAATCTCGTACGTCACAGGACCCAACCGCCGTAGCACATGGTACGGTCCCTCGAACCGTGGCTCATTCACTCTGCTCTTACCCGGCAGTAATATCATCACCTGGGACCCAGTTTGGAACTCCCTCGGCGTAGCGCTCTTATCGTACCATTCCGACATCTTGCGCTGCGCTTCTTTTAGATGTTTTCCAGCCAGTTCCTTTGCTAAGGTGAGCCGCTCCTTAAACTTTAGAACGTACTCATTAACCGCTCCCACGGTCACCCCTGGTGTCCATTGTTCCTTCAGCATGGACAGAGGACTTCTCACCTCGTGTCCATATATCAGCTGGAAAGGTGAGAAACCTAGTGATTCCACCACTGCGTTACGGATGGCAAATAACGCAGGGTATACTGCCTCGTCCCACTCAGCTCCCTGCTCAGCGCAGAACACTCTCAGGATCGTCTTCAAAGTGGAGTGGAACCTTTCGATCGCCCCCTGCGACTGCGGTCGGTAGGGCGACGACCGAATCTGTGTCACTCCCCAGCTTGTCACTGTTTGCCTGAACCACTTGGACTGGAAAATGCTTCCACAGTCCGTTTGAATTTCTCTGGGCATTCCTACCCAAGAGAAAAATCGTATTAGCTGCCCAGCTACTCCTTTTGAGGTCAACCGCCGCATCGGAACAGCTTCCGGGAATCTGGTTGACGCACACATTATTGTCATTAGGTAGGTATTCCCTCTCTTTGTCCTTGGCAACGGTCCCACTCCGTCGACCAACAGACGCTCGAATGCGGGCCCAAACGCTGGAACAGGGACTAACGGGGCCTTTGGTATTGCGGATTGGCTCTTTCCTGCCCTCTGGCACGGTAAGCACGTCTTACAATAACGCCTCACGTCGGCGTCCATACCTGGCCAGTAGAAATGGTCCCTGATCCTATGCAACATTTTGGTCACCCCCAGGTGACCCGCAGAGTCAACAGAGTGTGACAGATCCAACACTGTCGCTCTGCACTGGGCCGGCAACACTACCTGCTGTCTTGTACTTAGAGATGCCTCTCCGGCCTCTATCCTCACAGGTCTCCACTGCCTCATTAGTATGCCTTTATGCCTGTAAAAGTGAGTGGGCTTCTCAGGACCATCACGTCCTTCATTTGCCTCACGGATTAAATTGGGGAATTCTGCCTGTTGCAGCTCCTCGAGCCTAGTGCGGTCCACCCCGAGAGAACTGGTGAGGGTCACCTGTACCTCACCTTCTGGGCTGCCTTCGCCCTCCACTCGTTCTCCGGGTTCCATAACGAGGTGATCAATTCCCAGGCCGGCGGACGTCTCCTCGTCGGCCTTATCAGATCCACGCCCTCCTCGTCCTCCGCACCGCCTCGGAACTACGGCACATACAGGGAACGCCTCCATGGCGATTCCTTTCTCGTCCCCATAGGCGTCGAACACTCCGCCTTTCTTCCTGTAGTGCTCCAAGCACTCCTCGTCCTTCAAGAGGTTCGGGAGGACACGTCCTCCACACGCGTCATTTCCCAAGATGACCTGTGCCTCCATCTTGGGCATCGATGCACAGACTCCCACTACTAGGGTTTGGCATCCATAATCCGAACTCAGGGTTACCCGGTGTAGGGGCATCTGCACTGGGCCTCCCACAGTGGTCACACTCGCCATTCCCACACTGGTATCCCCGTAGTTCTCAGGGAACAGGGCCTCGCTCACTAGGGTAAAGTCTGCCCCAGTGTCTCTCAACATCTTCACTGGGATGGGGTCTGCGTCCCCCATCCTTACGGTTCCTTCACACACAAACGGGTGAATCCTCTTCTCCCCATTAAGTACGGGTCCATCCCGCACCCAATCAGCCATCTGGTCCTCTGTCTTCACGAAGGCTACATTCCCCCGGTGTCTAGGACGTCTACATTCGCGAGCGACGTGTCCGGGTATTCCGCAATTGAAGCAGCGAACTTTCCTCGTTGGTGACCATCCACCGCCGCTCGCCCTTGCCACATTTCCTGAGGCCGACGTCCCGAAGGTCTTTCTCGCACCATCTGTCGACCCCTTCGTCACAGCCACAGCTCCCGAGCTCTCCGTCGGGGACTTCTTCGACGGTTCCACAGCACTCTTCTGTCCCCTACTATCTCCACTCGAGGGGTAGGACTTGGGAGAACTCGGTCCTGTCCTCCATCCGTCCGACCTTCTATTACTTCTCCCATAGCTAGAGAATACGGGCGGTCGGTGCTGTCCCTCTCGACGTGGACGTAACGCTTCTTCTAGCATGTCTGCTCGATCGGCCGCGGCTCTCAGGTCCTTGATGTCCGCCTCCTTTACTCTCACCCTAATCTCAGGAGAGAGCACGGACATAAACTTTTCCATGACCATCAGCCCCTTGATGTCTTCAGCCGATCTTGCTCCTTCTGACTCCAGCCATTTCACGAATTTCCTTTCCATGTCCCTCGCCGTCTCCGCATACGATTTTCCTGGCGATCGGGTACATTCTCTAAACCTTTTCCTATAGCACTCCGGCGTCAGCTTGAACGAATGGAGCACGGCCCGTTTTACTGCATCATAGTTGGTACACTCCTGGAGGTCGAGCATGTTGTAAGCTTCACGAGCTTCACCAGTGAGCCTTCCTTGAACTAGCTCCGCCCACTCTGCCCTCGGCCACTTCTTCAACGTAGCGACCCTTTCGAAATGCTCGAAGAAGCCCTCAGCCTCATTAGGCACGAAGACGGGCAAATCCCTCTCTCTCACTCGGCGGTCTTCCTGCTGTTGTGGTGGGGCAGTTGGAACTAGTCCTAGCTCAGCTCGCTTCAGCTCAATCTCCTTGTTCGCTTCAACCTCCTGCAGCTTCGTCCTAGCTTCTATTTCGCGCCCCTCTCGTTGCAGCTGTGCCTCTCGTTCTTCCCTGCGCGCTGTGCTTGTGCCTCTCGTTCTTCTCGTTGCTGCTGTGCCTCTCGTTCTTCTCGTTGCAGCTGTGCCTCTCTTTCTTCTCTGCGCAGCTGTGCTTCTCTTCTCTGCTCCTCGCGCTCAGCTGTGCTTCTCTTCTCTGCTTCCTCGCGCCTCAGCTGTGCTTCTCTTTCTTCTCTGCGCAGCTGTGCTTCTCTTTCTGCTTCCTCAGCTTCAGCTGTGCTTCTATCTGCATCTTCATTATTTCTAGCTTGATACTGCGCCTGCTGCCACTGGATCCCCGGCTGCTGCCACCGGTACTCAGGTTCTCTCCTCCACTGGCAGGTGTCTGTGGCCGCTCCTCTCCTAAGGCTTCATCACGTGCCTTGAGCTGTGCCATGATCTCAAGTCTTCTCTCTCCCACTTTGGAAGCTCTCAACTTGATCCCAAAGTGGTCGGCGATCGTCTGCAGCTGTGCCTTGGTGCACTCCTCCAGTACTTGCTCGTCTCTCGTGTCTATAAACCTGGCTACTTTATCACCCTCCATCTTGTGACAATGAGTGAAAACCTAGGCCTGATATTTAATACCACAATTACCACCTTGATCTTGCTCTTATCCTGGCAAGGTCGCCAATGTCGGGGTTTCACGGTGTTCTCGTTAGAGAAGGGTTAAAGCAACAGTAGACTGGATCTCCTTTCCAGGTGGTTGCTCCAACAATAACCCTTACTCACCGTCGTTCGGCGGGTCTTCCCTCAATCCTCTAGGCTCCACTGCTGGCCTCGGAGAGTATCCCAGTCGATCTCACAACCGGCCTTTAGATTGTAAGATGAGTGGGAGCACAGATCGTTCCCTCAATCTGTGGCCCCCCGACACCGAACTCTTACACAGCCTTCAAGGTCGCCAACTGGTTTTTTTGATGTCCAGTAACACTGCAGTGGTCAGGTGTAATTGTGGCAAGAGCAAATTCCAGTAATATAGTATCAGGCAGGTCACTCTACTTTATATCATTACACGGTCACAAGATAAATGGAGGGGATGATATCAAACACCAAAGAGTTTTGGTATTTTACTTAAAAGACAACGAGAAATATATATGCATCAATGTATCAGAATTAATATATGACAATTGCTCCATTCATAGCATAATATTCTAGAGCGCACCGATATGGCAACATCGGCACGTGTCACCTGTCAGAATCAGCTGACCGGGCCCTCGCGATCGTGGGAACAGACTAGTACTTGTTTTCTAATTGTCACGATCCCCGTTTATTTAACTTTTTCCAAAACACTATTCAACGTTCACATGGCTTACTTATGATTTCACTGGCCTCACGATCAACATCTTATTCACAATACTCTCACAGTGACTTTTCACCGTACCAAAAGATTACTCTATTCTTAATAATATTTACTGTGAATGCACTCACTTGATCACTGAACTTTTCTTTATATTTATACTTCCTCTTAAAGAGATATCACTGGCAATCACTTCACGTATATGATATTATTCAGTACACAATCATGTCATATATAAATCAGTAATCAAACTTCAGGCATATATATATCAATAGATCATAGAGATCAACACACAGGCATTTATATCGATAGATTATAGAGATCAACCACAGGCATTTATATCAATAGATTATAGAGATCAATACACCAATATCTGGTTACTACCATATATATAATAATAATAATCACAGATCAATAATAATAGTCACAGTAAATTCTCTGATGAATCTTGGTGCTTGCACACACCCACACATAGATATATATGTAAACTGATACTGTGAGCGCTCTGGGTAGCCTCACCACATACTGTGCTCTCTGTGACTTAAACTCAAGTGAGACTTGCTCACGACATATAAAATATCCTGACAAGAATATATATAGCTAACTAAAGGGGAAATGGGAGGGAACTGTAAACACCTACTTCACCTATCCTAGGATGACAGTTGGGTTGTAGCTCCTGGTCCAGGCTCTCGCCTCGTTCATCCAGAAACACAAGCCCACGCCTTAGGATGTCGCGTCTCGCCGCTTCTGTACACAGCAGGTCCGTGCTCCTTCCTCTACAGTACGTCGCAGGGTTGAAGTCGGTCTCCTGGCCGTCAACTTTCCTCCCAACTACGGCAGCCAGCCTACGTCTCGGCGGTCGTCGTACGTTTCCCAATTAGTCCTTGTCACTGTACTCCCAGAGTAACTGCCTCTCACCACTACGAAGTCACTGAAGTTATCAGCCGTCCCGGACGACACACGCACAGCACCCGACTTCAGAGCACTTGAAGCTCACAACACTGTCAATTCCCTCGTCGTCTAGATATATCGCTAGGTATTTGGGAAGACTTCTCGACGTGCTTGCATCCAACTGTTGACTCGTAGGGTTCCACGAAGGTGGGGTTACTGTCAAACTTGACAGGATCGTCGATCACACGTTCAACCTGGTTGACAAGGCTGTCAACCTGGTTCACTCACGGTGGGTGGCCCGGCCACTAAGCTGCCTCTTATACTGGTGAACTGCCAACGACGACACACGTCGATGCCCGGCCCACTTCTTGCAACGCACCTGTCCCTGAGCACTTGTTGCTCAATATTCTGTCAATTCCTTATCTGAGCCACTTCTGGGTTGCAGGAAGACCTCACAGAGTGCGTGCCAACAACTGGAGACGCTTAAATCCACCGGAGTTCGGTAAATCCGTCACTCTGACAGGATGACCGATCGCGCGTCCTACCTCTCGGACGTGTCGTGAAAGACTGATGTCGCCTGGCGCCAACACGGGCGGACCCCCTATGCCTATGTGACGTCACTTTTCCCAAAGTTGGTTTTCATTGGCTCCCAGTGCCATGTCGCTGACGGTGACCAATCTGGCGCCACTGACGTCACACAGTTTTGGCGGGAGAACAGACTTGCCAGCGCCATATTGGCTCCCTAAAGGGCCTATCCCACAGGCCAAATACTACATTTTCGCAAATTTCTCGGCTCTTCGAGAATACTGTTCTCTCCCACATATGTTCAATTGTTGCCTGCAATGTAGAGAACGCTCGGGAATAGTGGACATGACTCTTACAGCAGGCGTGGGAGAATTAGAAGGGGGGGAACACCGTCACATACCCCTCCCCTTAAAATAAGAGTCATGTCTGGTTAGTGCATGCGGGACAACGCATCTGCGACTACGTTGTCCTTTCCTTTGATGTTGTTTATATCCAGCCAGTACTCCTGCAGCAGTAGAGCCCACCTCGTTAGTCGTTGGTTGGAGTTCCTCATTTTGTGCAAAAAGGTTAGAGGGTTATGATCTGTGAACACAAGAACAGGGCTTGCCCCTCCTCCCACGTACACGTCAAAATGCTTTAGGGCCATAACCAGCGCCAAAGCTTCTTTTTCAACGGTACTATAGGCCCGCTGGTATTTCACAAACTTCTTAGAGTAGAATGCTACCGGCCTATGCACTCACTCCTCTCTTGAGCCAACATGGCTCCTATTCCGACGTCGCTGGCATCCACGTACAGGAAAAACTTGGCGGAGAAGTCTGGAGATATTAACACTGGAGCCTCTGTCAACAGTCTCTTGGTCTCAC
>WNGS01043568.1:0-10018 GCA_020271785.1 Procambarus virginalis
TGTCCAGGCAGAAAGTAGATACAGGGAGTTAAGCATACTTCCCACCAAGGGTTAATGAGTACATTGCCTGGAGGAGAGCGTGAGAGAGGGGAGACGCCAGCAGCGCCTGACCTCTGGGTCAACCGGCGCAATGGTGAATAACAGCTATGACGTGTTCGTGACGTGTTCATGACGTCACCTCTCCTACTGCTCATTGAACGAGCTAATATGACTGGTTCCCGCTCATTTACTGCGATGATATTGGTCAAATTGTAACTCTTTTTGTGTGCGCCCACGAGACGCCCTGAGCTTCAGGCAAAATCATTCTTGTGAGGGATCTCTTGCAAATAGGACGTGTCGTTCTGTCTATCGGCTAATAGACTGAACACTGTCTATCCCTCACCGTCAAGTTAACTCAGCGTCTTTGCGATATACCACACTCACCCAGAATCACGAGTGAGTATACTGTTCAGAAGCCTAAAGTGACAAATCGCCAGAGCGAAACAGACTGGTATCAGGTAACCCCTGGTGACAAAGATCGTCGTGAGTGACTTAGAGTGAACTAAGGCAGTGCCACCGCCTAAGTAACCTGTGTGTGACTTTACCACAAGTGTACCTGCATGGTACCACAGCCGCCGCCAGCCGCCACTCGCCCGAGCGTGTACCTCAGTACCTCGAGCGCCTGCCACCGCCCTTACTCCTACGTGACGTCGCCACCTTACGCACCGCCAGTGCCAGTGTGTGTGCGTGTGTCTGTCAGTTAAGCATACAGCATGCCCTACTCACGAAATCATCTCAAGATACTGCGAGTACCCTCCGTGTCTACGAGCAAAACCAGCTATCAGGCCACCTACGAGTGCTTGTATAAATGTGCCTGACTGAGTAAGGAAAGGTACCTTATCTGTAAGTACAAGATCTTGTCATTGTTTTATTGTGTCTGTGTTGATCTGAGGTATCAACTACAGTTCTCACCTTCTTATACCTGTCGCAGGTTATAGGTGAATCGACGGTGAATGCGTGTTTATCTGGTATCATGGCATTTCACTCATCTGTGAATGAGAGTTTCACATACACCACACATTTAGTTATTGTGTGATTATTATTGTGCATGTTATTGCCTGTCCCATTGTGTTTATTGCATATCATCATTACCGAGTCTCCGGTTGGAACTCTTGTGATCCCTTTGCATACCAGCAGTTAGGTTGCCGTGTTAATGATTGGCTGTCAACTGTGTTAAGTTAGGTGTTTCTCCACGAGTGGATACAAGTCGATTAGCCAGACGTCAAGAGTCTCGCTAATATAACCATAGCTTTGCTGATGCCAATCTAAAGTAAATCAAGCACCCTGTGTATTAGTGGTTAAGTTAGTAAATAAACTACTGTTAAGCTTTATGCGGTGTTTCCGTTGAACCACTTCTGAATACTGCCAATCAATTACTCAAGCCTTCAGCTCTAAGTGTCTTCAACACCGAGTTGCCTATATTCACTAATCTATAAATGTGATGAGGACCCTAGGAGTCTCTTAAAAGTGTTACATCATTGAGGAGATTCCAACAATCAACGTGGAGCGGGACCAGGTGAGGCTAGTCTGAGAAGAGCCCCTCAAGGACTCGACCTTGCTCCCAGGCCCTGTATGGTTGCTCTCGTATTTTCTATTCTGCAAATTCTGACAGTTTCGTGAAGCATCTGCCACATGTACATTGGCGACGTACGCATTGCAGTCGTGAAAGCAAAAAAAGAAAACCCCCACAATCACACTCCGGCAGCCGTCTACGAAACCCCCCTCACGACGCCAACGAGCCGGATGGCGAGGGGGGATTGTGTGTCAAAAAGGCATCACTGTAAGTGAGCCTGGGTGTTGGAGCATGATGCAATACCGGGTTCAGAATGGGCCTCTGTACACCAGGAATTACTTTGCCAAACTTCTGTAGTAATTGTGTTACTACAGTAAAATTGAATGCACGGAAATTACGTTTACCACCTGTTTTGACAAGATGCATACTGTAACTGTTCAGCATTGTTACATCAACGAGGTGGAAAAACACTTTCTTGGTCCACTTCACTGTTTTCCGTACACACTCCACTGCCCCCACCATCATATCACATTTATCCACCAAACGCATGTTGATGTTATAGTCCAAGACACAATCTGGCTTATAGATTATTTCTCTGGTGGTTCTGTTCACCTTGCCACTGTCCAGCATTGTTCCAGCATGAATGGTGGTCAACATGTTCACTTCACGCCTGTCTTTCCACCGCACTGAAAGTATTCCACCTGTTTTTCTGAGCTCGCAATCACCAACCTGCATAGCACCTGGAAACACTGGCATTTCCCTTCGTTTTGCCTTCACTGTGCTACACACTCCAGTTCTATTATCAAGCAAGAACCGAGTTAGCAAGGGACTGGTATAATAGTTATCTGTGTATAATATGTGGCCCTTGTTCAGATATGGTGCAAGCAGTGACTTCACAACACTACCTGAGAAGCCATGTTGGTCATTAGCAGGAATGTCTACATTTGTACCCGTATACATTATCATATGTAACACAATTCCTGTTTCACAGTCACAGAGTACAAAGAATTTCAATCCAAATCGGTGGCGTTTGGAGGGAATATACTGCTTGAAGGCAAGACGTCCTTTGAAAAGCACAAGAGATTCATCAATCACAAGCTTCTGAGCTGGTACGTAGAAATCCCTATACTTTCCGATATGTTCATTCAGTACGTGCCTTACCTTCCAAAGCCTATCATCATCATTCCTGTCTTCATCATATGCAAAGTGAAGACACCTGAGGATTATCGCAAATCGGTCTTGAGACATATATTTGCCGAACATTGGTGTTGGAACAGTATGGTTTTGCTCCAGTAATGGTCGATTACGTGTTTGACACAATGTTTCATCAACATACACAGTGCCAAAAACATATATATTTCACCTACAGTCGTATCTTTCCATCGCTGCAAACGTGAAAAATCGGATAACTCCTCCTCATCAATGAGATCACTCACATATTTGTTCGTCTCATGAACAAGATGTTCCATTAGCGGCTCATCAAAATATGCAGTAAAATAGTCCATTTCACACATATCTGCACCTTTATCAGGGAAAATGTCTAATTCCAACATCCGAATTATCAAAAACAGGAATTTGTGGAACAAAATCTGTCCCATCACTCCACACAAAAACACCGGGTGTCTTTCGAGAGCCAATAGCGGCACCACGGCGAGGAAACCGTGTACCAGGAGCTGAAGCAGGTCTAGAAACAGTAGGGGCAGGCAGGGACGGTGATGGAAAATTCCTCAATGTTGAGGGTCTTTGTTCATGTGGTGCCATGCGGTGCCGCATGGCTTGACCAGATGCTGCTGACGCGACAAATTGTCGCTTGGCAACACCACACACTCCTCCACTGAAGAGTGTGTGGAAAATGTGAATTTTCCACACACAGAATTCCATTACCAACACAGAATTCTGCTCAAATGCCTCCTTCAGCTGAAGGAGGCATTTGTGCAGAATTCTGTGTTGCGTTTCACTTACGAGATGGAGAAGGATGGGAAACTACCCTTTCTAGATGTAACAGTCATGGAAAGGAACGGAGGTTTCCACACTGCAGTCTGCACTAAGGAAACAAACATAGGAATGTGCCTCAATGCCCAGACAGGTACAAGAGGAGTGTTGTTATCGCTTATGTCGATCGTGCTCTCAGCCACAGCTCAGGATGGAAGCAAGTTGATGAAGAACTCTGTAGGGTAAGGCAGGTCCTAGTCAACAACGGCTTCTCCAATGGTTTCGTTGAAGACATCATAAGAAGAAAGGTGAAATGCCATGCAACCTCTGAAGAGAAAACTAACACAACACCTGTACCCCCTATTAGACTATTTTACAGGAACTTCTTCTCCACGGCTCATAAAACGGAGGAAAGGGTCCTGAAAGATATTGTTAATAGAAACGTCATCCCCTACAGACAAAAATCAGAAGATACAATTGACGATTTACTATAAAACCAAGAAAACTGCCAACCTACTCATGAGAAACTCTCCAGACACAAAGCAGAACGCTTTGAAAGAGACCAATGTCGTCTATGCCTTCAAATGCCCACTTGGGAAATGTAAGCCTCAAAGAATTCAGGATATAGGCAAGACAACAACATCTCTTTCCAGGCGATTAACGATGCATAAGCAACAGGGCTCCATTAAGGAACATATAATCTCTTCCCACAGCCAGACCATCACCAGAGAAGTCTTAACAAAAAACACGGAAATCATCGATAGATACAGCGATAGCAGGCGGCTTGATATCTGCGAGGGACTACACATTAAGAAGTCAATACCAGCAATCAACAGCCAATTAATACACAACTATATTCTACCCACTTCAAGACTCCGCACCAATATAGGAGCATCAAGAAATATGGGCCAATAGGCCCTCCGCAGTTACTTCCAATCTCCCCCTTTAACTTTACCCAAAATATTACCCCATATTTCATGTTCTATCCTGTACTGAAAGTTTGTTTTCACCTCATCCAAAACTGTTGTAACATATCACCTCACCCAAATGCAGATATATAAATGAAAAGCCGTTTGAATTATAGCATAGTAAGAAATCTGTTTAGTGTTTGTAGGTTATAGTTGTGTGTGTGTAAACTAAAGTCTTTGAAAATGTAATAAGTTATTACGAAACGCGTTCAAGTGTCGCGTCAGACTAGAAATAAAAATGAATTTTGGAGAACTGATTTTTCAATTACCATCGACAGTGAAAAGAACCATAAGAAATATTGAGAAAATTCGTGTTAGAATTATTAATCTTACTTTCTCGGTCATATTTAATAATTAATATATATATATATATATATATATATATATATATATATATATATATATATATATATATATATATATATATATATATATATATATATATATATATATGCGTTAAAGCCACAAAGAAATGGAGAAGAGAGATGAACGTTTCGGCCTGTTAAAGCCATTGTCAACACCAGACTGACTAAAGGAAGAGAGAGTGGATACAGGCCAACACCATGGAACCTGACCAACCCAACTCTAGGGAAAGGAATTACCAGAAACAGGAGAGGCCAAAGAGGATTAAGCGGTCAGAGAATAAGGAATACGATTAAAGAAAAGCCTCATGAACACACAATAAATGAATATAAAATTGTAATGAGACATTGTAAGCCTCCCTTTCAGAGTTTTTTCTTAAACTGTTATGCAATATTGTAACTTAAAACAGGGTCAAGTTTGTACATACCAGTACTAACATTGAGAAGATTCGGACATTGACTAATTAGCGCAGACTCAATTAAATTCCGTTCCACAAAGCCATTGCAATTGGCAATGCTTTTCGCCCCATCCCAATTAATAGTGTGATCACACAAACTTGTATGTAGATACAAAGCATTAGACGTTTGGGCAGTTCTTATACTATAAGCATGTTGGGGTATACGTAATTGTAAGGATTTTTCTGTTTGTCCAAGGTACACAGACTCACAATCATTGTAGGGAATCGAATACACACAACCTGCTGTACCAGGGGAGATTTTTATTAAATTAGACTTGATTGTATTATTAGTGAACACCAAATTGATATTAAGGTTCTTAAAAACTGGGGAAAGTTTCTCAAATCCCATCGCATAAGGTACCACCAATGTGTTTCTATTTTCTGGTTTCGCTTTGGAGACATTATTATAAAACATACATTTAGCTTTCCCAAACGAACAATCCAAAAACATCTTAGGGTACTGTAAACTCTTCCCAATTTCATATATTTTAGCTATCTCTTCATCAAAAAACTCAGGGCTGCATACCCTCAAAGCTCGAAGAAACATTCCTGAAAATACTGCCTGTTTAACTTTACTATGATGTTTCAAATAATAATGAACAAACGACCCCACGTTGGTAGGTTTTCTATACACATTAAATTTGAACCTTCTATTGACTCTATGAATCATAATGTCCAAAAAACGGAAGAGTACTATTCTCCTCATTTTCGCATGTGAATTTTATTGAAGGTACCAAAGAATTAAGTTCATTAAGAAAAACAATTTGGTCTTGGTCACTTGGCCATAAGCACAAAATATCGTCGACATACCTAAACCAGTGCTTATTTTGTGCTTATGGCCGAGTGACCAAGACCAAATTGTTTTTCTTAATGAACTTAATTCTTTGGTACCTTCAATAAAATTCACATGCAAAAATGAAGAGAATAGTACTCTTCCGTTTTTGGACATTATGATTCATAGAGTCAATAGAAGGTTCAAATTTAATGTATATAGAAAACCTACCAACGTGGGGTCGTTTGTTCATTATTATTCGAAACATCATAGTAAAGTTAAACAGGCAGTATTTTCAGGAATCTTTCTTCGAGCTTTGAGGATATGCAGCCATGAGTTTTTGATGAAGAGATAGCTAAAATATATGAAATTGGGAAGAGTTTACAGTACCCCAAGATGTTTTTGGATTGTTCATTTGGGAAAGCTAAACGTATGTTTTATAATAATGTCTCCAAAGCGAAACCAGAAAATAGAAACACATTGGTGGTACCTTATGCGATGGGATTTGAGAAACTTTCCCCAGTTTCTAAGAACCTTAATATCAATTTGGTGTTCACTAATAATACAATCAAGTCTAATTTAATAAAAAAACTCCCCTGGTACAGCAGGTTGTGTGTATTCGATTCCCTACAATGATTGTGAGTCTGTGTACCTTGGACAAACAGGAAAATCCTTACAATTACGTATGCCCCAACATGCTTATAGTATAAGAACTGCCCAAACGTCTAATGCTTTGTATCTACATACAAGTTTGTGTGATCACACTATTAATTGGGATGGGGCGAAAAGCATTGCCAATTGCAATGGCTTTGTGGAACGGAATTTAATTGAGTGTGCTAATTAGTCAATGTCCAAATCTTCTCAATGTTAGTACTGGTATGTACAAACTTGACCCTGTTTTAAGTTACAATATTGCACAACAGTTTAAGAAAAAACTCTGAAAGGGAGGCTTACAATGTCTCATTACAATTTTATATTCATTTATTGTGTGTTCATGAGGCTTTTCTTTAATCTTATTCCTTATTCTCTGACCGCTTAATCCTCTTTGACCTCTCCTGTTTCTGGTAATTCTTTTCCCTAGAGTTGGGTTGGTCAGGTTCCATGGTGTTGGCCTGTATCCACTCTCTCTTCCTTTACTCAGTCTGGTGTTGACAATGGCTTTAACAGGCCGAAACGTTCATCTCTCTTCTCCATTTCTTTGTGGCTTTTCTGCATACAAATGATCAGTGTTTAGTGATTGTCAATTGCATATATATATTTATATATATATATATATATATATATATATATATATATATATATATATATATATATATATATATATATATATATATATATGATCGATGTTCCCTTCGGGAATCTTAATTTTAAGATGAATAGGAAAACCAGGGATATACTGAACATCTTGTTTCAGATTCTTTACTTTAAAATGCATAACGTTTCGAATACTTCTCGTATTCATCATCAGATCTAAAAGAAAAAATAGAAATCACAATCAAATAACTGGTAAACAAAGAACTCATACTGAATATAATTGCCTATCAAAGAAAGGAAAATTATTAAAAAAAAACACTTAAGCTTACTTAAAGTGATCAATACAAATAAAACTTATTAACTGTCACATAGATAAAAGCTAATTCAAAAAACATTAAATTACAACAGGAATTTTATAACTACTACAACAAACCATACTATTAAACTTACGCGAAGTGATCAACTGGAGTGAAACTTGATAGCTACCACATAGATACTAAACACTATAACAAATATTCATATCATGACTACAAATCTACAAAAAATGTATATAAAATGCAAACAGAATAAGCGACAATTATAAAATACTAATCAAAATCTTATAAAAACTCAAATATTAAATAAAACTAAATACCAAAAATGTATTATGTATCCTAAATAAAAAGATTATAATAATGTACAATGTCAAGACTTAAAATAAGTAAGAAAAGGCAAAAACATGGTAAACTAAACAAAATTATAATAAAATTAAACTACCAGAATGAACTATAAAGCAAATTACAGGGCCTACTGTGCACTATACAGTGTACAATTGAACAGCCGAAAGGTTGCTATTTAACAGAGGCCGCAGCTCCTTTATATATAAGGATTCCATTACTCTCAAATCTGACTGGCCATTTATACAAGTGTCCAAAATTTTAAAATCAGATTCCAGCAGAGAATGATTAAACTCATAACAATGGTTTCTAATCTCCGAAAATGCTGGTTTAGACAATGGTAATCCAGTCCTAAAAGAAACTCCCCGGTGCTCAAGTATCCTAATCTTAAAGTTCCGAATGGAACTCCCGATATATCCAGCATTACAGCTGGAACAATTATACATATATACGATATTAGAGCACAGGGGGGTAGGCACTTTATCTTTAAATTTAAAATAAGAGCCTATGGTATTAGTGTTGACAAAAATAAATCTAAAGTCTACTTGAGGATAACAATGCTGCAACATTTTCCTCAAACGACTCCTTACAGAAAAACTAATAGTGCCATAAAATGGTAATTTAATATATTTAATATCCCTTTCTACTGTAGTAATCCTACACGATGGGTGAAACTTCTTATTTAAGAAATTCCTTATAAAGGTATAAATCATATGTAAAGGATAACCATTATTTGAAAAAAAATTCACAAGAAAATTAATTTCTTGATCAAAGTTATTCCAATTTGAACATAAAACAAAGGCCCTATTCAGTAGAGTATTAATTGCATTTTTCTTAAAAATATCAGGAACAAAAGAATTAAAATTTAAACCTAACCCAGTAAAAGTTGGTTTTCTAAAAACATTAGTGTTGAACCCATTAAGGTTATTCACTTTGACATCAAGAAACGATAATGAATTATCCACTTCACACTCTGCAGTAAAATATATACTATGTTGTGCATTAAGATACTCTCTAAATTTCTCAATATGACATTGGTCCTTAAATAACAAAAAAGTGTCATCTACATATCTCCTGTACAAGACTGGTTTAAAGGCCAAAGGACATTTATCAAGCCAATTTGTTTCATGAAAACTCAAAAAAGCATTAGCAAGTGCAGGACCTAAGGGAGACCCCATTGCTACTCCATCGATTTGTTTATAATATTTATTATTAAACATAAAGACAGAGTCTTTAACCGCTAATTCTAACAACCGTCTGAATATTTTACTACAAAACCCAGACACTAAATTAGTGTCAGCAAATAGCTGATTTATACAAATATCAATGGTTTCCAACAAGGAATATTAGTAAAAAGTGATTCAACATCGAAACTAGCCATTATAGTTGGGAACTCAAAATTTAAAGAGGAAAGTTCCTTTACAAAATCCTGAGAATTTCTCACAGTAAATTCATTATGCGTTAATGGTTCTAATAATGGAACCAGAAACTTTGCCAGTTTGTAATTAAAAGTGCCAATCGCTGATAAAATAGGACGAATGGTATACCGTTTTATGAACTTTAGGTAACCCATATAAGATGCCTGGATAGAGCCAGTTGCAAGCATGGGAATGGTCCAGGACGGACCGAAACGTCGTCGTCCCTTCAACTTCTAGTGTGTGGTCTGGTCAACATACTTCAGCACGTTATTGTGACTCTTCGCCTGCAGTTGCAAGCAATTTTGTATAATCAAAAAGACAGTCTTTCAGACCTCATAAAACTCTATTTAGTTTATCCTCACATTTCAAAATATACGAAAAGGGGTCTATATCAACAAACTTAAATTTAGAGGGGTCTTCTAACAACTTTCAACCTTATTGTACATAGTCTAACTTGTCCAAAACCACTATACCCCTACCTTTATCTGTCTAGTAATACAAATACTCTATCCTTCTTTAAGCCATTAATACACTCCAATTTCCTTTTGTCAAATGGAGGGATGTAGATTTATTTTACCAAAGTCATTAAAGACTTCATGTGCTAAGGAAGAAACAGTACTGATGATACTGGTCCAACTATAATTTG
>WNGS01043571.1:0-10396 GCA_020271785.1 Procambarus virginalis
TCGGAGGAGTTCGAAAGTTCTACAGCCTCTAGGAAGCGAACTTTTTCTTGTGTCCTCTTAATGTTCATTTTTGTATAAAATCAGATATGTAACTGTATAACCTTGCATAATAATGTGTACACCATAAAAAAAGGGGGGCGGTAGGAGAAGCGAACACTCTTATGTATTCAGAGTTAAATGGCAAGTTTCTCTGATATATATATATATAATATATATATATATATATATATATATATATATATACTATATATTTCCCGGGTACCTATTTACTGCTAGATGAAAGGAAACACGCCCAACCGTTCTGTCTCCCGGGATTCCCGATGTGGAGTCGCGGAACGAACTGTCGTGTGGATCAATAAGCCCTCTACAGTTCCCTATATTTCTATATATAAAATTGGTGTTGGGAATGGGAATGTAGCGTGACGTTTGGGATGGTGTTGGGACTAGGCTACCATGGGTCTCACACTCTCAGGGCTCCTCCACGCTGATGGAGGACAGTCATCTAGGAAGAGTGTTAGGCTATGTGGGCATCAGAGTATCTGAACACAAATGGTGGCCTATGTAAGTAGGCCTATGTAACTAGAAACGTTAACCAAATTATCTTGAGGAGACCTGTGTCCAGAAGAGGCTGTCACTTTTTTTTTATTAATACATTAGATACATCTGCATGTGTGCAGCTGCCCTAGACTATATGAAGGGAGTACAGTGTGTCGAAAAGCTAGCTACGTGATGCTAAAAACTCCCCATCACACAGGATGGTTAGTCATACAGAGGCACGTGATAATTAGTCTCCACTGGCAGACTCTGGCTGCATTATGAGGATATCATCAACACAAGAGTAAATAGGGCAGCAGTGATACCGAGTCCCCATCTCGCAGGATGGTTAGTCATACAGGGCCATATGTTCAGTAGCCTCCACTGGCAAATTTTGAGTGCAATATGAGGATATCTTCAAGAACACGAGAGTGAATAAAGTAATTGCAAAGCTCCAGGTACCTCATGCCAACGGATCTGAAAGGTCTAATAACTGGGCATTCGGTGATGTAGTGTGGGAGATCATGCCGCAGTTCCTGCTCACAGAGTTTGCACCTGGAGTGCTCAGGATTGGGAGATCCGTCACCTGTATCCACCTGCCACAGGTAACGGTAACCCAACCTGATCCTGGCAACCACTGTGTCGCACAGTCTGGTCGACGTTTTGTGCTGCCCATAGATATAGGTTTCAGATCTGAACAAACCATAGCTTTTTATACTAGTTCTTTCAGGGCGTTGGGAGTCAGTAATTTCTTTCCTATCAGACCAGAGTGTTTGGACCACTACAGTTTTGACAGCAGAGATGGGGTTGTCCCTACACGTTGTTGTCACGCACGTCAGCAGCGACGGAAGTGGCTTTCATTTTGAACTTTCATATTCAAAACGTACTGGAAATAACCTTTACTTTATATGACATAATATATACGACAATCATTGGCGTTCTAAAATGTTGGAACAAGAGGCTGGTGTTGCCTGTGTAGGGCGTGTGGTCTCCACCCGCCTCCCTGCCCGCGCCTCGCCACCCCGCCCGCCAGCGTGTAGGGGTGTGTAACCCTAATTTGGCGGACCTTAATTGCATATCATTGTTTGGATGCAGGCCTGTGGTTGGTGTGTTTGTGTTGCTGGAGGCGCCCGCTATGTTAATGGTGGTAAATCTCAGTGTTGCAATTGCTGTAGGGAATTACCGCTCCGGGATCTTATGAGTTTGTGCGAGGTTGAGAGGTGAGGGAAATTGGCTGTCATTGTTGGCACCGGGGGGGGGGGTATTGTTAGGGTTATTGAAGTCCCTGTAGATCAGTGACTGACCTTACTCATTATGCAATCTACAACAGTCGCCTAACTCACTGGTACCTATTTACTACTAGGTGAACAGAGGCATCAGATTAAAGGAAACATGACCAACCGTCTCTGGAATCGAACCTGGGATCCTCGGTTGCGAGCTGAAGACGTAGACTACTGTACTACAATAGGCCTATATCTCCAAAAATTTATTAAATTGTAAATATCTATATACGGTATAAAACAAAATAATCTTTTTAAATAAAGTCAAACACAGGATCCTCCGAAGACCTGGGCACACCTGGCACACCTGGGCACACCTGCAGAAGCAACACGAGCCAAATACAATTGACTTTTTACCGGTAACCGGTTTTAGAACCTGCTTTCACCCACTTCCTTCCCAAGTGGATCTTCCGCGGACCTGTCTCCATTGTCAGCAGCTAATGACGAGACTTACACTACGGTCACAGCTCCTAGTGTAATCCTGAGATTATCAATTCACTCCTAAATCATAAGATAATTTTAGATATTAATATCTTTCAACAAGTACAGTTGGTTAGTTGCAAGAGCAGAGGTTAGGCTGAATCAATCAGACATCAGTAGGAGGCAGGATACCATGTGCCATTATGGTACCTACAGTAGGGAACCATTTGCCATCATCCCAGATTGTACATGACCTTGATCTGTCCCAGTTTCCCTGCAAGGCTTCCAACCCCGCCACAAGGAAGCCTTTAGAAACCTCACAGGATTTTAACCCAAAAGTCGAACGAGGCTTCCCCAAGGCGTAAACTCAGCTGTTTGTTATACCATATATCCACCATGCGAAACAGAATAGTGTCAAAATAGTCTAGTTAAAAATAATGTTATTTACTAATGGTAATTAAAAAAAAAGCATGAATTCTAAGCTGAAGCTTGCCTCTGAGAGAGCTAAATCTTTCTTGCTCAAGAACCGGAACGTAAGCGATGTTTTCCTAAAATGTCGAATCATCGAGGATGTAATGGACATGAGGGCATGCGGTCTGTTGCAAGCAACAGCCTTGTCGATCAAGCTATCACCAGACAAGGCTGGCACTAAGCCAGGGCGTCAGTATAAAGGTTCAGAAACTCTTAACATCTTACGAGTTCTACTGTATTTCATTCAACAATATTTTTATAGATTTTGTATCTTGTAATTCTCAATTATTATTACGAATTTTATTACCTATTATTACTATTATCTATTGAGAAACTCACCTGGGCTCAGAGCTGACTCGAACCCGCGACCAAAAGAATCCCAGTCGCTGGCGCTAACCACTGAACCACCGTGACTCGTCCCAGTCATACAACCGGAGGGGAGTGTCTGGGTGGCGGGTTGGTGTCCCCTCTGAGCCACAGGTGATGTTCTCAGTGATACATGTCACATTAGTGTGATTTTTGTGTACTATTATCACGCCGTTATGGTGCTGACATTAGCTACTGTAATAGGCTTTTTTATATTTTAATGCTCTCTCTCTCTCTCTCTCTCTCTCTCTCTCTCTATCTCTCTCCTCTCTCTCTCTCTCTCTCTCTCTCTCTCTCTCTCTCTCTCTCTCTCTCTCTCTCTCTATATATATATATATATATAATGTACTAGGCCTAGAATAATTAAGAATGCCTATACATAGGTTCGGAACTACCAAATAACTTTTTGTACTGGTGCTTTAAGGCTTTGGGAGACAGTAATTTTTTCTCTTATTAGACCTGAGTGTTTGGAACAATAGAGTGTTGACAGTAGAGATGGGGGGGGGGGACATCATGTGGCCTCACAGCTCAGTGGACAGCGCTTCGGATTCGTAGTCCTGAGGTTCCGGGTTCGATCCCCGGGCGGAGACAAATGGGCAAAATGTTTCTTTGACCCTGATGCCCCTGTTAGCTAGCAGTAAATAGGTACCAGGGAGTTAGACAGCTGCTACGGGCTGCTTCCTGGGGGATGTGTAACAAAAAGGAGGTTGGTCGAAGACGGGCCGCGGGGACGCTAAGCCCCGAAATCATCTCAAGATAACCTCAGGATAACCTAGGTCTTAATTCAGCTTATCCTTGTTGCAAGCTAATTTGGTTGCAATGTCTGTCATTATGGTTGGTTATATTTATGTGAGCTGGTATTCACACACAAGAGTTTGTAAACCCTTTATTCTGTGCAGTGATCAGATCATTTATAATTGCTGTTTTGAGGTTCTTACTGTCGATCATACTGGAATTTTCAAGTGCATAAAGTGCAAGACTTTGAGTCACAACAAATTACTCCTCTTCCTGTGTTTCTTAGTGTACTTAGTGATTTGTCAGTTGTAGTATCGCTAATTATGTTTGTGTAGAGTTCAGCCACTTGTTTAACCTGCCATTGACAGTCTGTGTGCAAGTATTGTTCCTATAAATTAAGATTCTGCTGCAGTCCGTCCTGATGAGGAGTGGACAGGGTCATTGGTGTAGACACACTGCTGGTGAGATCTTCGGGTGTTGATGCAGGAGGCAATTGTTTCAAGTGTGACACCTTTGAGAAGAGCAAGCTTATCAATACCTCCAGATACCAGAAGTTGTAGGTGGTGCTACTGTGGGTCCACAGGTGGCCAGTTGACCTTGAATAGTGGGCCTACATAATGGCTTGCTCGTACAAACTAATCCAATGTAAATAATTATCTGTGAAATCACAGATATAAATAATATTTATCATTCAGTAGATAATATTATTGAACACTGACGTAGTGGGTGGATAATTGTATCACAGACGCCTAATCAAAAAAAAAAAGTATTATAATTGGAATATGCATCGTTGACATAATGTAACGATGGGTGCAGAGGGAGGCGCTCAGGTCGTAGTCGTCTGATTGATGACTGATGAATGTTTTGCCACCTAAGAGGCTGCACGGGCATGAATAGCCCGTAACGTATTCTTGGGCCAATTGGTTGTATATATATATATATATATATATATATATATATATATATATATATATATATATATATATATATATATGCCCAACTTGCCTAAACACGCAAGAGTAGTTATTAAACTATAGAACACTTTCCCATCAGGAGACTCGAACCCTAGCCAGCACAGAAGCCTTCCAGCCACCGGCATGACAGGTAACGCCTTAACCCACTACACCACGCTCAGACATCACTGTGATATATGTATATATATATATATATATATATATATATATATATATATATATATATATATATATATATATATATATATATATATATATATATATATATATATATATATATATATACCTCAATCAAATCAGCCATTAAGATTCCTGTTTTGGAGTATTATCGAGTAGGGTCTAAGACCTGAGAGAAGTTTTTATTACTATTAATTTCTACCACAGACGTGGCCACACATTAACAATACTAACCAGCATATATTTATTTTCTTCTGTCCTCCATGGACAGGGTGAGAGATCTATTAAACATATAGTCAAGGGATTTATTGAACAATCAACCACAGAACGTGATTGTAGTGCTTATACAATGCTAATCTAACCTACATACATAGATACATAAATAAACAGATTATATACACTGCCCTATATAAACAGTGTTCGATGTGTTTATTTCATTAATGTGCGTTTATTAAGGTGAACTGCAATTCTGTCCAGCTTCCACATAGATCAGAGGTGCCATAGGCACAATCAGAGAACACTGTATAAACATCAGTGGACATCCTCCCAGCGACTATAAGAAATATTGCCGGAACAACTGTGAACATCTTTTAGAGAAAACTAGACTGTTTTATAAAAGAAGTGCCGGACCAACCGGGCTGTGGTGGGTATGTGGGCCTGCGGGCCGCTCCAAGCAACAGCCTGGTGGACCAAATTCTCACAAACAAGCCTGGCCTCGGGCCGGGCTTGGGGAGTAGAACAACTCCCAGAACCCCATCAAGCAGGTAACATATCCTGTATACACATACATACGTACATACATACCCACACACACACACACACATGCATTTATATATATATACACATACATACACATGTACACACACATATACACATGCATACACACACACATATACACATGCGTACACACACACATACATGCATACATATACACATACATGCACACATACATATACACACACATACATGCATACATATACACATACATACACACATACATATACACATACATACACATATACACACACATACCCACATACACATTTATATCTCTCCTACTTTGACAGGGTAAGATAGCTGCTATAGAAACTAGTGTGTTATTAAGCCCTTAATCACAGAAGGTGATTAGGGTGCTTTCACAAGAGCAATATGGCTCAGGCCTATAGAGGCGTTGGAGCTACTGGCACTATCATGCCTGGGGTGCCCGCCAGGGGGACGTGAGTCTCGGGGTAATGGCCCCAGTTATCACAGGGTTATAGTAGCCGACAATAGATGGCGCGCGGCGCATCATGTCAGCCAGATGCGGGCGTTATTTATGAGGATGGAGGATATGGCTTGGCACATACTTTATGCTACAGATATGTCTGGTATGTGTGGTATTCCGTGACATATATATGGTTAGCGTGTGTCGGGGATATACACAAGAATGTGTATGGCGCGAGAGTAGTCTTGTATTTTCAAATGACGGGAGAACATTGTTTTATTTTCAAATGAGCATTAAGGCACGTGTGAGTATTATGAGATGTGTGTAGTCGGGGTGTGCGAGGTGGTTCAGCTGAACAAGCTTGTACTGAACAGGTGAACCAGTGACTTGGGGGGGGACCTGTGTGGCAGCTTGGGGGAGGGGGTGCTGGGGGAACATAATGGGGCGCGTTACATAACGAACTAGTAACGTGACCGCTAATGGCTGGCCGCAGATTATAATGTCAGCTGAGCCAGTCAAGCCTTCACAAGGCAGGATATACTGGCTTCTTCAGTAACAATCTCAAGACTTTTTAATAATAATAATAATAATTCATTCCCCAACCACTTGGGCTGGACGGTAGAGCGAGGGTCTCGCGTCATGCAGGTCGGCGTTGTGGTAGTGGACCCCATAACCTTCCTGTGAGTGGTAGTGGACCCCATAACCTTCCTGTGAGTGGCAGTGGACCTCATACTCTTCCTGTGAGTGGCAGTGGACCTCATACTCTTCCTGTGAGTGGCAGTGGACCTCATACTCTTCCTGTGAGTGGCAGTGGACCTCATACTCTTCCTGTGAGTGGCAGTGGACCCCATACTCTTCCTGTGAGTGGTAGTGGACCCCATACTCTTCCTGTGAGTGGTAGTGGACCCCATACTCTTCCTGTGAGTGGCAGTGGACCCCATACTCTTCCTGTGAGTGGTAGTGGACCCCATACTCTTCCTGTGAGTGGTAGTGGACCCCATACTCTTCCTGTGAGTGGCAGTGGACCCCATACTCTTCCTGTGAGTGGTAGTGGACCCCATACTCTTCCTGTGAGTGGTAGTGGACCCCATACTCTTCCTGTGAGTGGCAGTGGACCCCATACTCTTCCTGTGAGTGGTAGTGGACCCCATACTCTTCCTGTGAGTGGTAGTGGACCCCATACTCTTCCTGTGAGTGGCAGTGGACCCCATACTCTTCCTGTGAGTGGCAGTGGACCCCATACTCTTCCTGTGAGTGGTAGTGGACCCCATACTCTTCCTGTGAGTGGTAGTGGACCCCATACTCTTCCTGTGAGTGGTAGTGGACCTCATACTCTTCCTGTGAGTGGCAGTGGACCCCATAACCTTCCTGTGAGTGGCAGTGGACCCCATAACCTTCCTGTGAGTGGCAGTGGACCCCATAACCTTCCTGTGAGCGACAGTAGACCTATAAGGGAGAATACTGTTGCACACTTACAGCCCCATTCAAAGCTCGAGAATGTGTAGAGATTTCTTTACTGAGCCCAAACGTTACTACTGGTAGGCTTACTCCCGGCTACAAGTGCCTCTGAGAGGTGCGTGCAGTGCAGCGTGAGTGTTGATAGTGTGAGTGTTAACTTTATATTACAGATAGCGTGGTTGTTTTCCCTGCAGACAACGTGATTTGAACACACAGTCCACATAGTAGTTAATTAGCAATGATAACGACGCTGTTCGATACAGTAGTTCATGAATAGTTAAAAAAGTTACAAAAATTTACACGGCAATTAACTTCCGATTTTAACAGAAACGTTAAACAGTTCGTAAAATAAGTGGCAATCAAATATTCGAACTAATTTGGCCTCATGATATATAAACTGGAAGGTGGGAGAGAGTCCCGAGTGGGACGCGGACCATAGCAAGCGTGGTCTGACAATGGTCCGTGTGCCCTGGAAGGTGGGAGAGAGTCCCGAGTGGGACGCGGACCATAGCAAGCGTGGTCTGACAATGGTCCGTGTGCCATAGTAAGGACAACAGTACCAGACCATCCTCGCCAACAATGGCCAAATGGTCGCCTTTCAGGCCACCTGCTGTGCTGCGTGAGTACTGTGTGCGCCTACATGATCCAGCTGTTAGCTCTTGGACCCCCACCTGCTTCATACCTGCTAGATGGGGTTCTGGGAGTTCTTCTGCTCCCCCACTCCTACTGACTTGTGAGAGCTTGGTGCACCAGGCTGTTGCTTGGCGCGGCCCGCAGGCCCACATACCCACCACAGCCCGGTTGGTCCGGCACTCCTTGAAGAAAACTAAATGAGGATGAAACCTGGGAGGACGTTGAACAACCGTGGACCTCTGATGTTTATACAGTGTTCTCTGATTGTGCCTATGGCACCTCTGCTCTTCACTGGTTCTATTCTGCATTTTCTTCCATATCGTTCACTCCAGTACGTTGTTATTTTACTGTGTAGATTTGGGACCTGTCCCTCCAGTATTTTTCATGTGTATATTATTTGGTGTCTCTCTCGTCTCCTTTCTAGTGAGTACATTTGGAGAGCTTTGAGACGATCCCAATAATTTAGGTGCTTTATCGCGTCTATGCGTGCCGTATATGTTCTCTGTATTCCCTCTATTTCAGCAATCTCTCCTGCTCTGAGGGGGAAGTGAGTACTGAGCAATACTTAAGACGGGACGGCATAAGTAATTTGAAGAGTACAACCATTGTGATGGGATCTCTGGATTTTAAAGTTCTCGTAATCCATCCTATCATTTTTCTGGCTGCCGCAATATTTGCTTGGTTATGCTCCTTAAACGTTAGATCGTCAGACATTATTATTCCCAAATCCTTTACATGCTGTTTTCCTACTATGGACACATCTGATTGTGTTTTGTACCCTGTATTATGTTTAAGGTTCTCATTTTTGCCGTACGTCAGTACCTGGAATTTATCACTGTTAAACATCATGTTATTTTCTGCTGCCCAATCGAAAACATAATTAATATCTACTTGTAGTTTTTCAATGTCTTCAGGAGAGGAATTTTCATGCTGATTTTGTGTCATCTGCAAAGGATGACACGAAGCTGTGACTTGTATTTGAGTCTATATCTGATATGAGAATAAGGAAAAGCAGTGGTGCAAGGACTGTACCTTGAGGTACTAAACTTTTAACTGCGCTTGGACTCGATTTTATATGGTTGACTGTTACTCTTGTGTGTTTGTTCGAGAGGAAATTGAGTATCCAGCGTCCTACTTTACCAGTTATTCCATTGACCTCATTTGTGTGCTATCACTCCATGGTCACATTTGCGAATGCCTTTGCAAAGCCCGTGTATACAACATCTGCATTCTGTCTTTCTTCTAATACCTCAGTGATTTTGTCATAATAGTCAAGTAGCTGTGATAGGCATGGTCTTCCTGCTCTAAATCCATGTTGTCCTGGATCGTGGAGGTCATTGATCTCCATGAAACTAGTGACCTGACTCCTGATCACTCTCAAATACTTTTATTCTGTGGGACGTTAGTGCAATGGTCTATAATTCTTTGCCAATGCTTTGCTCCCACCCTTGTGTAGAGGGGCAATGTTCGCTGCTTTCAGCGCATCTGGTGTCTCCCCCGTGTCCAAGCTCTTCCTCCACACTATACTGAGTGCCTGTGCTACTGGCACTTACCATTTCTTATAAATATTGAATTCCAGGAGTCTGGACCCGGAGCTGAGTGCTTAGGCATATTGTCAATTTCTCGTTTAAAATCTGCCACGCTCGTGGTGATATCAGTTTATTTACGGGGTTCGGATATCACGCATTAAGAAGGTGTCCGGATCTTCCACTTTCATGTTGTTTATTGGAGTGATGTCCTCATACTGCTTTTTAGGATTTAGCTGATTTCACCTTTCTAAACGTCGTTTGTCTCGTGCACTGATTCCCGTGAGTACTCACCTAGTTGTGCTTACGGGGGTTGAGCTTCGCCTCTTTGGTCCCCGCCTCTCAACCATCAATCAGCAGGTGTACAGGTTCCTGAGCTTATTGGGCTCTATCATATCTACATTTGAAACTGTGCATGAAGTCAGTCTCCGACACATCACTGCCTACATTCCATTTATTAACTACTTTGACACTAAACAAATTATTCCTAGTATCTTTATGGCTCATTTGGAAACTCAGTTTCCACCTGGTCCCCTAGTGCGTGTGCCCTGTGTTAAATGACTGTCTTTGTCTACCCTATCAACTTCTTTTAGAATCTTGTATGTGGTGATCATGTCC
>WNGS01043574.1:0-13549 GCA_020271785.1 Procambarus virginalis
TAATGATGAATCCTACAACGAATGAATGAGAACATGAATGAATCTTTAGCAAGATTCGTGACATCCCTCCCGGCCCCTAAGAAAAAGAAATGAACTGCAAGTTGATTTCATTTTTTTGACTGCATGAAATAACCCATGAGAAAATTACAACATAACAATACGTCAACTAAGCAAGGAATTTCACACAAACAAAATTTACAAAATGTAATATACATCTCATGAATAAAGAACACTACAGATTATGGCACTCAACAGGAAATCCTTTGGATAAGGCATCAGCAATAACATTTTGCCTCCCAGGAATATGACGAATTACAATTTGAACTCTGCAGTATCACTGACCATCTAAGTATTCTCTGGTTTTTACACTTCATAGAGTTGATAAATGTCAATGATTATGATCCGTATATACTACTACTTCATTTCCTGACAAATATGTCTCAAATTTCTTCACTGCCAGTATTAAACAAAATGCCTCTTTCTCAACTACAGAGTAATTAATTTGTGTCCTGTCAAATTTACGTGAAAAATAATAAACAGGATGTTCTAACCCATCTGGTCCTACTGGAACAAAACAGCACCTGCTCCTAAATCTGAGGCGTCTATGTGAAGAATAAAGGTTTATCATACTGTGGACTAGCTAACACAGTGAAGTAGAGAGAATTCCTTTCAACTTCTGAAAAGAGTTCTGACACTCCTGCGTCCACTTAAATTTTCCTGTTTCCTAAAAGATTTGTTAAGGGTGCAGCAACAATAGAAAAGTTTTTACAATACCTCCTATAATACGAACACATTCCAATAAATCTTTGCACAGACTCTTGTTGGTTAGGACTGGGTACTCCACAATTGCCTGAATCTTATCGTGCAATGGGACTATCCTTCCTTGTCCAACCTCATGTCCTAAATACACTATAGTTCCTTTAGCCCAACTACATTTCTTCATATGACAGTCAAATTAGCATGTTGCAATATACAGAACAATTTCTTTAAACTAGACATATGATCTACCCAACTCTTACTAAAAATCACAATGTCATCCAAATATGCCCTACAGTCTGGCACATCTTCAACAAAAAATTCATTAATTTCTGAAACGTGGCTGGAGCATCCTTAAGCCAAACGCATAACATTAAACTCGTAAGCTCCATCAGGAGTGATAAATGCTGTCACTTCCCTGGCAAAATCCGTAAGAGGTATCTGATGATAACCCTTAGATAAGTCTAATTCAGATACAAAGTTGGCATGACCTATAGTATCAACACATTCTTCTAATAAAGGTAACGGATAGACATCAACTACAGTTACCTGGTTGAGTTTTCTATAATCCACTACTAATCTCCACTTGTCTTCCGGTTTGGTACTAAGAGGCATGGCGAACTCCAGAACTCTGACTGGGTCTGATAACCCATGTCGAAGAAGATAATCAACCTCCTCCTGGATGATACGACGTTTCTCGGGTGTCACTCGATAAGGGTGCAACCGAATTGGAGTCACATTGTCAGGGTGATATTGTGAGTAATGAGAGAAGTTTGAGTGGGGACCTCCCCAACAAGCTAGAAGACACCTCCAAAAGGTTCTGGAACTCTGCTCTCTCCTCCTCCTGCAAATGGCTCAATTCTTCCCCGGAACTACTGGAATTAGACAAATAAGCATTACTAACTTCCTCAGCCACACTCGATTCTTCAGGAATTTCCTTCTCAGCAACACAACAAGCCACAATACTAGGCCCACAATAAGACTTCAATCGGTTTACATGTACACTCATAGTCTGTCATTTCTGCTTGGGATGGCAGACTTTGTAAGTAACCTCCCCAAGACGTTTGACTACTTGATACGGTCCTGCGAATTTATTAGACATAGACGTACCCATACGAGGCTTCAAGACCAATACATATCTCCTGGCTCAAAACTCTGAGTTTGGCCTTGAACCTCTGGTCATGCTTCCGCTTCATTTCCTGTTGTTGTTCACCTAGATGTCGTAAGGCCAACTCCCTCGTTCTGGACAACTTTCTCTTGACATCCGTCAGGTAACGCTCACTCTGCCTGGCTGTAACATCATCTAATAAATGTTCGTACAACATCTTTAAGGTCCTCTCACCTGATGTCCGAATACAAGCTCGAATGAGAACAACCTAGTGCACTGTGCAATCCATCTCTAGCCGCAAATAACACAAATGGCAGATTATCATCCCAATGTCTGGGTGAATCTTCCCCAGTTGCCTTCAACATTTTCTTGAGCGTTTGGTGGAACCGCTCGATCCCCCCTTGACTCTGAGGATGGTAAGGACTTGAAAATTGTGTTTGATACCAAACATGCTACATAAATTTTTAAAAGTGGTGGAACAAAAATTACTCCCATTGTCAGTTTGAATTACACGGGGCATACCGAATAATGAGAAGAATCGTTTCAACTGCCATATAATGGTAGAAGCTCTAACATTACGTAAAGCATACGCTTCAGGGAACCTGGTGGTCATACATAAAATTGTAAACATATACATATTTCCGGATTTGGTACGGGTAAAGGTCCGCACAATCCAGTACCACATGAGTAAAAGGCTCTTCTGGCACTACAATAGGGTATAATGGTGCTCGTGGCACAGTCTGATTTGGCTTACCAACAGTTTGACACACAATACAATTGTGGCAATATCTGACCACATCTTTTTTAAGTTTAGGCCAATAAAAAAGTTTACAGATCTTATGATACATACTGGTAATGCCTTGATGGCCTCCCTTCAGGTCATCATGAGCAGTTTGCAATACTTGCTCCCTATACTCTGTTGGCACAACGAGCTGGGTTTTAAACTCACAATCATCTGATGAGGGAGTTCCTGATGGTCTCCATCTTCTCATCAGACATTGATCCTTGAAATAACAACCCGTACTCTCCTCCAAAGTATCAATGGAGTCGGCTGCTTCTGCATAACACTCAGCTAGACTGGGATCAGTACTCTGTAACTTACGCAAGGTCTCGAACTCTCCAACTGGAGCGAGCGGACGAGGAAGTAGTACCTGGGCCACATCTTCCAGACCATCTGGGTCAGAATAAATTAGGGCTTTGGCACCGGTCTCACTCTCGTCATCCATGTGAGCTATAAATGTATCTTCAAGGTCCACCTCCCTGTCTGAAGGGGTCCTGGCCTCTAGAACATCCACCCTGGTAGTAGCAGGACTTACCACATTCTGCTTACCCATGGATCTGGTCACAACACAGGCTGGATAAATGACACCATCATCCTCATCTGGTTGAGCCAGTACTGCATTAGGTTTAGTATACATAACAGGACAATCGGTCCCAATAAATTGACACTTGTCAAAATCATTACCTACAATTATATCAATCCCAGGAATGGGCAACTGCTCACTGACTGCTACAGTGCACCAACCTGGTGTAATAGAAGAATTCAGGTTAACCTTAATTAGTGGTACACTCTGGATATGACCTCCAAGTCCCTGCAATAACACTACCTCTCCAGTGTCTTCTGTGCTAACATCAGTAAGTACACGGCGAGAAATTACAGACTGGGAAGCACCAGTGTCTCTTAACAACTGAACTGGTTTCCAGGTTCCACTAGTACATAATAGGGTTCCCGAATGTAGGTATGGATCAAAATTAGTCATCTACTTGGGCATGACTGAAGCAACATTGGCATTACTGCTTTGCAAACCCCTACTCATAATTAGACCAGTTGGTCTCAACTCTGGGTGCAAAGCATAACATGAATTTACCACATGACCTCTTCTCCTGCAATGCGTGCAATACCTGCTAGTGGTCGGAATAGCCGTACCCACTGCAGGCTTATTAAATTTAGGCTTTATAGGAGAAGGGTTAAGGGGAGAAGGTGAAGTAGCTGGTCGAGTCTGGAAATCATAATGATTAGATTTAGCCTTGAAATGATTAATGGGTGCTCTAAAAGGCACTTTAGTAAGTAGTTCATGCTCATCAGTTAGCTTGGCTAATTTATTAAGATCAGTGGTTTGTTTATTTTCAGCCATAAACAAAGCTAATTTCTCTGGTAGACATCCCACTACTTCCTCAGTACTATGAGGTCTCTCAAAGTCTCAAACTCTGTAATATTAAGTGCTTTTATCCATCTGTTAAAGTGATTTAATTTACTCTTGCAAAGTCAGAAATAGTCTGGTTATGTGCTCTTTTTAAACTTCTGAATTTTATTTTATCCTAGTCTTCACTCTGTGAACCAGCAAGACTCGACCTAGTCTTCACTCTGTGAACCAGCGAGACTCGACCTAGTCTTCACTCTGTGAACCAGCGAGACTCGACCTAGTCTTCACTCTGTGAACCAGCGAGACTCGACCTAGTCTTCACTCTGAACCACTCCGACATAGAGAAATCGGTTTTGAGGCCCCAGTAGGAATGAGCGACCACAGTGTACTGGTGTTTGAGTACTTGATTGAAGAAGGGTTATTGAACTCGAGGAGGGATACTGAAACCAAAAGGTTAGCATACCGAAAGGGAAACTATGAGGGGATAAGAAAATTCCTAACAGATATAGCATAGGAAACAGAGCTCAGGGAAAAGACGGCCCAAGATATGATGGATTACATCACACAGAAGTGCAAGGACGCAGCAAACAAGTTTGTCCCAGTCCAAAAGGAAAACAGAGAAATGAAAATGAGAAACCCATGGTTTAATCAGAGATGTAGGCTAGCTAAGCAGCAAAGTAAAGGGCATGGAGAAACTATAGGAATATCAGGACACTGGAGAGCAGAGAAAGATACCAGAATGCCAGGAAGAGAAGAGAGGTAGAAAGACAATACGAAAATGACATCGCAAGCAAGGCAAAGACTCAGCCTAAATTGTTGCATAGCCACATCAGGAGAAAAACAACAGTAAAGGAACAGGTTATGAAATTAAGCATAGGGGCGGAAGGATTCACTACAAATGACAAGGAAGTGTGTGAGGAATTGAACAAGAATTCCAGGAGGTCTTCACCTTAGAGCAAGGAGAAATTCAAGAGGTACGTGTGGGAATAGCTAATCAGGAACCACTGGAAGAGTTTGAGATTACCAGCGGGGAAGTAAGGAAGTGTTTACTAGAGTTGGATGTGACAAAGGCTATAGGCCCAGATGGAATCTCCCCTTGGGTTCTAAAGGAAGGAGCAGGAGAACTGTGCCTACCACTCTCCATAGTGTATAACAAATCACTGGCAACAGGGGAACTGCCAGATATTTGGAAAGCAGCCAACGTAGTCCCGATATACAAGAAAGGGGATAGACAGAAGGCACTGAACTACAGGCCTGTGTCCCTAACCTGCATACCATGCAAGCTGATGGAGAAGATTGTGCAAAAAAAACTAGTGGAGCATCTGGAGCGAAGGAACTTTGTAACACAGCATCAACATGGGTTCAGGGATGGCAGGTCCTGCCTCACAGGGTTACTTGAATTCTACGACCAGGCAACAAAAATAAGGCAAGAAAGAGAGGGTGGGCAGACTGCATATTTTTGGATTGTCAGAAAGCCTTTGATACAGTGCCACACAAGAGGCTAGTGCGAAAGTTGGAGATGCAGGCTGGAGTGAAAGGGAAGGTACTCCGGTGGATAGAGGAGTACCTAAGCAACAGGAGACAACGAGTCTGTGTGAGGGGTGAGGTCTCAGATTGGCGAGACGTTACAAGTGGAGTCACGCAGGGGTCAGTCCTTGGACCTATACTGTTTCTGGTATATGTAAATGATCTCCCAGAGTGTATAGAGTCGTTCCTCTCAATGTTTGCCGACGATGCAAAAATTATGAGGAGGATTGAAGCAGAGGATGATAGTAGGAGGCTACAAGATGACCTAGACAGACTGAGTGAATGGTCCAACAAATGTCTGTTGAAGTTCAACCCGAGTAAATGCAAAGTAATGAAACTAGGCAGTGGAAACAGGAGGCCAGACACAGGATACAGAATAGGAGATGAAGTACTTAATGAAACAGACAGAGAGAAAGATCTAGGAGTTGATATCACACCAAACCTGTCTCCTGAAGCCCACATAAAGAGAATAACGTCTGCGGCATATGCGAGGCTGGCTAACATCAGAACGGCGTTCAGGAGCCTGTGTAAGGAATCATTCAGAATCTTGTACACAACATATATAAGACCAATCCTGGAGTATGCGGCCCCAGCATGGAGCCCGTTCCTTGTCAAGCACAAGACGAAGCTGGAAAAAGTCCAAAGGTATGCTACTAGACTAGTCCCAGAACTAAGAGGCATGAGTTATGAGGAAAGGCTGTGGGAAATGCACCTTACGACACTGGAAGACAGAAGAGTAAGGGGGACATGATGACAACCTACAAAATCTTCAGGGGATCGACCGGGTAAACAAGGATGAACTCTTCAACACTGGTGGGACGCGAACAAGGGACACAGGTGGGAGCTGAGTACCCAAATGAGCCACAGAGACATTAGAAAGAACTTTTTCAGTGTCAGAGTAGTTAGCAAATGGAATGCACTAGGAAGTGATGTGGTGGAGGCTGACTCCATACACAGTTTCAAATGTAGATATGATGGAGCCCAGTAGGCTCAGGAATCTGTACACCAGTTGATTGACGGTTGAGAGGCGGGACCAAAGAGCCCAGATCTCAACCCCCCGCAAGCACAGCCAGCCAACAGGAAAAAACAGAGAAGGAAAGGAAGAATCCGTGGTTTAATAGGGAATGTATGGAAGCAAAGGAGCTGAACAAAAGGGCATGGAGGAACTTCCGTAATAACAGAACACCAGAAAGTAGAGAGAGATACCAGAGAACCAGGAACGAGTATGTCAGTGTGAGAAGAGCAGCGAGAAAAAGGTATGAAAATGATATAGCTAATAAAGCCAAGACTGAACCAAAGCTACTACACAGTCACATCAGTAGGAAGACAACAGTGAAGGAACAGGTGATTGAAACTTAGGGTGGGCGAGGACAGGTACACAGAGAATGACAAAGAGGGTGTGAAGAACTCAACAAAAGGTTCCAGGAGGTCTTTACAATAGAACAGGGAGATATCACGGCGCTGGGAGAGGTGGCAGCAAACCAGGTGACCTTGGATAGGTTCGAAATTACAAGAGATGAGGTCAAAAAGCACCTATTGGAGCTGGATGTGAGAAAAGCTGTTGGGCCGGATGGAATCTCGCCATGGGTATTGAAAGAGTGTGCAGGAGCACTTTGCTTACCACTCTCCATAGTGTATAGTAAGTCACTGAAACGGGGGACCTACCAGAAATATGGAAGACTGCTAATGTAGTACCAATATACAAAAAGGGTGACAGACAAGAGGCACTGAACTACAGGCCAGTGTCCTTAACTTGTATACCATGCAAGGTGATGGAGAAGATTGTGAGAAAAAACCTAGTAACACATCTGGAGAGAAGAGACTTCGTGACAACCCATCAACATGGGTTCAGGGAGGGTAAATCTTGCCTTACAGGCTTGATAGAATTCTACGATCAGGTGACAAGAATTAAGCAAGAAAGAGAAGGGTGGGCGGACTGCATTTTTTTGGACTGTCGGAAAGCCTTTGACACAGTACCCCATAAAAGGTTGATGCATAAGCTGGAGAAACAGGCAGGAGTAACAGGTAGGGCGCTCCAGTGGATAAGGGAGTACCTAAGCAATAGGAAGCAGAGAGTTACAGTGAGGGGTGAGACCTCAGACTGGCGTGAAGTCACCAGTGGAGTCCCACAGGGCTCTGTACTTGGACCTATCCTGTTTCTGATATACGTAAATGATCTCCCAGAGGGTATAGACTCATTCCTCTCAATGTTTGCTGACGACGCCAAAATTATGAGAAGGATTAAGACAGAGGAGGACAGCTTGAGACTTCAAGAAGACCTGGACAAGCTGCAGGAATGGTCGAACAAATGGCTGTTAGAGTTTAACCCAAGCAAATGTAATGTAATGAAGATAGGGGTAGGAAGCAGGAGACCAGATACAAGGTATCATTTGGGAGATGAAATACTTCAAGAGTCAGAGAGAGAGAAAGACCTGGGGGTTGATATCACGCCAGACCTGTCCCCTGAAGCTCATATCAAGAGGATAACATCAGCAGCATATGCCAGGTTGGCTAACATAAGAACGGCCTTTAGAAACTTGTGTAAGGAATCTTTCAGAACATTATATACCACATATGTCAGACCAATCCTGGAGTATGCGGCTCCAGCATGGAGTCCCTATCTAGTCAAGCATAAGACTAAACTGGAAAAGGTTCAAAGGTTTGCCACCAGACTAGTACCCGAGCTGAGAGGTATGAGCTACGAGGAGCGACTGCAGGAATTAAACCTCACTTCGTTGGAAGACAGAAGAGTTAGGGGGGACATGATCACCACATTCAAGATTCTCAGGGGAATCGACAGGGTTGATAAAGACAGGCTGTTTAACACAAGGGGCACACGCACTAGGGGACACAGGTGGAAACTGAGTGCCCAAATGAGCCACAGAGATATTAGAAAGAACTTTTTTAGTGTCAGAGTGGTTGACAAATGGAATGCATTAGGAAGCGATGTGGTGGAGGCTGACTCCATACACAGTTTCAAGTGTAGATATGATAGAGCCCATTAGGCTCAGGAAACTGTACACCTGTTGATTGACGGTTGAGAGGCGGGACCAAAGAGCCAGAGCTCAACCCCCGCAAGCACAACTAGGTGAGTACAACTAGGTGAGTACACACACACACACACACACACACACACCACACACACACACACACACACACACACACACACACACACACACACACACACACACACACACACACAAGGGAAAACATGGAAGGAGACAACTTGGGCTGTCAAACGCAGGAGGACAATCGCAGCTGGAACAAACACAGAGGATGGGGGGAACAGGAAGAGACTGGATGAGGAAGTACTCCAGCACATGCTGAATGAATTCAGTGAAGGACTGAGGGTAATGAAGGAGACAGTACCCAACCTGCAAGATGATCTAAGGGCAGCAAAGTAGGAGATAAGATGCCTAAAGGAGAATCTTCCACAATACCAGACACAAACCGTACCTCAGGGAGATGGAATGCTACTGTGGAGGGGACCACCACAACCCAGCTCTCATTTGCTGAAATGCTTAAAAAGAGCCCGAAGCTAGGTCTGCAGTTAAGGAAGTTGCCATGGAAGTGGCTTCTCTCAGGAAGCAGCTAGATGTACTAGCCGGGATTGAGAGGAAAAGAGCAGTAGTAGTAGCAGGCATTAAAGAGCAAACAGGGACCAGCCCACAGGAGCGGAGAGATAAGGACAAAACGCAATTACCGAGATCCTTAAAGAGGTAAGGATGGAGGGAACTGACCAAAATGTTGAAAGGTTTTCAGGCTTGGAAAGTTCAACAAGGACAGGGACCGAATGATAAAGGTGGTGTATTTATGAGCGAAATCACGAAAGAGGAACTGTTAGCAAGGAAGAGTGGTCTAACAAATGTTCCGAAGTTCAAAAAAGTATTCTGCAGAGGGATATGACAAGGGAAGAAAGAAAACAGGCAGCAGACCGGAGGAAGGAGCGCAGGGAGAGAGAAAGGATTCAGAGTACACACAAACCCGAACCCACAATCCAGAGGGAAGTGAAGAACCCTCCTCAAACAGTGCAACAGCCACAAGGATTGGGCCCACCCCCACATTCTACCCACAGACAACCACCAGCCCCATCCCCTGTCAGCCCCACACTAAGTTACCAACCAGGGCACTTCCCACACCAACCCCCCTCCAACAACCTGTCATGTTCACAGAAAATGGTACCATCCGTTTTCTATGTGCGGCGGCTGGACGCCACTAGAGGAGGTAAACAAAGCACAGGACGCCTGCCAAGCTTGGGAGCCATATCATGTAATCGTTTATAAGTATTAAAGTCAGTAACCAGGAATGACTTTACATCAACCTTACTACCAAGACTATCTCAGCTATACACAGACACCACACTGGCGACGAGGATGAACTGGGAACGCAGGTATTTTGTTCAACAAAACACAAGGAAGGAGCATGCTGTCTCGCCCAGAGGAGAAGGAGAAGCTGTCTGTGAGCACCATACCCGATGCTGTATGCAAACCCATGCTGTGTGCTGATCGTTGCTGTGTGCTGGCCGTTGCTGTGTGCTGGCCAATGCTGTGTGCTACCCAAGCTGTGCTGAGTGTTGCTGTGAGAGGAATCTGCCGACGCTGTGTACGAAACGACGCTTTGATGCAGTGTACAAAACCCGATGTTTTGGTTACGAAACGACGCTCCGTGCTACAAAATTCTTCACGCTGTGAACCAACTGCTGCAACTGCTGTGCCAACTGCTGCCACTGCTGTGCCAACTGCTGCCAACTGCTGTACCAACTGCTGAAACTGCTGTACCAACTGCTAACAACTGCTGTGTTGCTGTGTTGTGAGTAGGAAAACACATGTACACAAGGGCTAGGTAAGTAAGAAATCAGTTGCTGCTGTGTTGTGCACTGTTGTGAACTTTTGCATTAAAATGCTTGTGTGCTTTGCAAAATTAAAGTAATTACAGTGAATTCTTAAAAACATATACAGTGCAGTAAGTGTTATATATTCTGAGGAACATTTTAAGTGATAAGTTTACATTTATTCAGTAAAAATGGCAAATATACCTCAGTTTCCTGCATTTGATCTGACTGTGACCAGACAAACCTGTCACAGAGGTGGGTCAAATGGCTTAAAAGGTTTGAAAATTTGTTGATAGTTTCTGATATCAAAAGTGCTGAAAGAAAGCGTGCCTTTCTGCTTCATTATGCAGGTGATAGAGTTTGTGACATCTTTGATACACTGAAAGATACTGGTGGTGCCAAAGATTATGACACTGCCAAGGCCAAATTAACTGAGCATTTCAAACCAAGGCAAAATACTGCTATGGAAATTATGCATTTCAGGAGAGCAAAACAACTCTCTAATGAAACTGTTGATCAATACCATACACGTCTGCAGGGTTTAGCAACCCATTGTGAGTTTGCTGATGTTGACAAAGAAATCAAACAGCAAATAATTGAAACATGCACATCTACACGTCTCCGTCGAAGAGCTCTAGAACTTGTTGATGATGAAAGTTCTCTTACCAAGATACTGGATATGGCTCGTCGAATGGAAGATGCTGCACGTGATGCTCGTGCATGGAGTGCAGTGCCAACAACGGTTCTGCCACTGTTACTAACAGTCATGAAGTATGTAAGGTTCAGGGAGTACACCATGATCGTAGAAGATATCATGCCAAACCTAACATTAAATTGAGCCGAGAACCACATCACAACTGGAGTCATGGAACAAGACTCAAGCAGTCACAACGACTCACATCAGAGGGTGTCAATAATAAATGTTACAATTGTGGAGGAGACTACCCACACCAAGATAATGTTTGTCCTGCACAAGGTAAGAAGTGCTATGAGTGTAGAAAACTAGGTCATTTTGGTGCTATGTGTCGTTCCGCACTAAAGAAACCACAATCAATAAATAAAAGCAATGTACGAGGATCAAGTCATAGGAGTCGAGGTGGCAAACACAATATTGCACCTCAAATCAAGAATGTAATAATATACAAGACAACATTTCATTACAACCAGTCTCAGATGACAGTGAATGTGATTATATTTATGGAGTACAATCAATCACAAAATGGAATGATCTTCCAAACAACCCAGAGACTATAGTATACATTGCTGGCATTTGTCTCAAAATTCTCATTGACACTGGATCAAACATTGACACCATTGCTGAGTGCCACTATGAAAAATTTAAAAAACAGTTCCCAAAGCTTGAAAACTATAATGGCAAAGCCACTGCCTATGCTTCAAAGGTAGCCTTACCAGTGATTGGAACTTTCACTGCAGAGATTAAGTCAAAGAATGCAATGCTCATTACTACATTCCATGTTGTTAGGAATGCAAAGGAGTCTCGATCTTACTCAGTTACAAGACTTCAACCAAATTGGGGCTACTTCAGCTTTCTAATGCTGTAGCAGTGGAATCTGCAAACAATGTTGATGCTATTGTTGCTGAATTTTCTGATCGTTTTAAATCCATAGGTTGTTATACTGATAGCAAGGTACATCTGCATATCAACCCAGATGTAATTCCAGTTGCCCAACCACATCGCCGACAACCATTCCATACTCGCAAGAAAGTCGATGCCGAACTGGATAGGCTGATAGAACTAGATATCATTGAACCGGTAACAGGCCCAACACCATGGGTAAGCCCAATTGTCACTCCACCAAAGCCGAAGAATCCAGATGAGATACGCATTTGTGTAGACATGCGTGTTCCCAACAAGGCAATAATAGTGAACGCCATCCTACACCCACTGTAGATGATATGATATATTTACCGCTTGAATGGTGCAACTGTATTCAGCAAGTTAGATTTAAACAAGGGCTATCATCAGCTTGAACTTGATGATGAGAGTCGATTCATCACAACGTTTACGACACATCGAGGTCTGTATAGGTACAAGCGCCTGATTTTGGTATTAACAGTGCTGCTGAAGTATTCCAGCACATCATCAGCCAGGTATTGCAAGATATACCTAATGCTGACAACATGTCTGATGACATCATTGTTTATGGCCGTACCCAAGCTGAACACGACAAAGCTCTTCGTGCAACATTGCAACGCTTACGAGAGAAAAGAATTTGACGCTAAGCCGAGCAAAGTGTGAGTTCAATCAACATAAATTGAATTCTTTGGACATGTACTTAGTGACAAAGGTCTGTCTCCAGATCCTAAGAAAGTTGCAGATATCAAGAATGCTGCACCTCTTCAAAATCCACTGAAGTACTAGTTTTTTCTGGGAATGGCAAACTACTGTTCTCGCTTCATTCCAGATTTTGCTACCATGACGAAGCCTCTACGTGAGCTCCTGAAGAAAAATGCATCATGGTACTGGAGCGATGTCGAGCAAAATGCATTTGATGCTGTGAAAGATGCACTAGTAGAAAATGCGACTGCTGCATACTTTGATCCATCAATGGACACTGAGTTAACGGTGGATGCTAGTCCTGTTGGTTTAGGTGCTGTGTTAGCCAAACACAAACCTGGTCAACCAGATTCAAGAGTAGTAATTGCCTACGCCAGCGTTCTCTCACAGATGTTGAGCAACGATACAGTCAGACAGAGAAGGAAGCTCTTGCTCTTGTATGGGGCTGTGAAACACTTCAATGTGTATCTGCTTGGTGCACCCTTACCACGATAGTCACTGACCACAAACCGTTGGAGACCATATTCAATAATCCAAAGTCCAAAACCAACCAGCTCGCATTGAGAGATGGGCTCTTCGTCTGCAACCATACACTTTACGGTGAAATACAAGCCGGGTGCAGGCAATCCCGCTGATTACATCAGTCGCATCCTGCCAACAGTTTCACCATCACCAAGCATCAGCAAGTTGTCGAGGAATATGTACACTCTGTAACCTGTGATGCAGTCCCTAAGGCTCTCACTCTTGACGAAAAATCCGTACTGCAACCTTAGAGGACCCAACTCTGCAAGCAACAGGGGATGCATGACTAAGAAAAAGTTTCCACGCATCCCACCCTCAGGAGTTGACAAGATGCATTCAAAGCACTTGAACGCATACAGACA
>WNGS01043578.1:0-13892 GCA_020271785.1 Procambarus virginalis
GGTGGGGGACGAGACAGGTTGACGAGTTTAGCAGTTACCAGGGAGGATGTTCTTAAACAAATAGTAAAACTCAAACCAAACAAATCCCCAGGGCCGGATGAAGTGTTTGCCAGAGTGCTGAAAGAATGCAAAGAGGAGCTTTGTGACCCACTGTCAATCATATTTAATAAATCAATAGAGTCAGGCAGAGTGCCAGAGTTTTGGAAAGTTGCTAATGTGATACCAGTTTTTAAGAAAGGAGATAGATCACTTGCGTCTAACTATCGACCAATTAGCCTAACGTCTATTGTGGGAAAGTTACTCGAATCTATAATAGCAAATAAAATTCGTCTTCATCTTGAAAAACATAAATTAATAATTGAGTCGCAACATGGTTTTATAAATGGCCGTTCATGTTTAACAAATTTGTTATCTTTTTATTCTAGCATAGTTGAGGCAGTTGATAGTGGTAAGGATTGTGATGTTGTGTACCTTGACTTTAGCAAAGCTTTCGATACAGTGCCACATGAAAGACTGATTAAAAAGATAGAGGCTCATGGTATTGGGGGTGCTATATTAAGCTGGATTAGGGCATGGCTATACCAAAGGAAACAGAGAGTTAGTATAAATGGAGTCAAGTCAGAGTGGGAAAATGTTGTAAGTGGAGTGCCTCAAGGCTCTGTCTTGGGACCTCTGTTGTTTATAATATATATAAATGATTTAGATTCAGGTTTGAGTAGCAACATTTGCAAATTTGCCGATGATACGAAAATCGGTAGGGAAATTAATTCGGAGGAGGACTCACTATCACTTCAAGTTGATCTAGATAGGGTTTTGAAATGGTCAAAGGACTGGCAGATGCAGTTTAATGCTGATAAATGTAAAGTTCTGAGGCTAGGTAATGATGATAGAGTTACAAGATACGAGCTAGATGGTGTTGAGATTGCGAAGTCGGATTGCGAAAGGGATCTGGGAGTTATAATTAGTAAGAATTTAAAACAAAAGGATCAATGCATAAATGTTCGTAATAAGGCAAATAGGACACTCGGATTTATTAATCGCAGCGTAAGTAACAAGACACCTGGTGTGGTTCTCAAGCTATATCTTGCTCTGGTTAGGCCCCATTTAGATTATGCAGTTCAGTTTTGGTCGCCATATTATAGAATGGATATAATTCACTTGAACGTGTCCAGCGTAGGATGACTAAGTTAATTCCCAAAATTAGAAATCTTTCATATGAAGAAAGATTAACAAAGCTTAATTTGCATTCACTGGAAAGGCGAAGAGTTAGGGGTGACATGATAGAGGTTTACAAGTGGATGAATGGACATAACAAAGGGGATATTAATAGGGTATTGAAAGTATCAACACAGGACAGAACGCGAAACAATGGGTATAAATTGGATAAGTTTAGATTTAGGAAAGACTTGGGTAAATACTGGTTCAGTAACAGGGTTGTTGATTTGTGGAACCAATTGCCGCGTAACATTGTGGAGGTGGGGTCCCTCGATTGTTTCAAGCATGGTTTGGACATGTATATGAGTGGGATTGGGTGGTTATAAATAGGAGCTGCCTCGTATGGGCCAATAGGCCTTCTGCAGTTGCCTTTGTTCTTATGTTCTTATGTTCTTAACGAAATTTAAGCTTTGTTAATCTTTCTTCATATGAAAGCTTTCTAATTTGGGGAATTAAGTTTGTCATCCTACGCTGGACACGTTCAAGTGAATTTATATCTATTCTGTAGTACGGCGATCAAAACTGAAATGCATATCTAAATAGGGCCTAACTAGAGCAAGATGTAGCTGAAGAACAACACCAGGTGTCTTGTTACTAACGCTTCGATTAATAAATCCAAGTGTCCTATTTGCCTTATTACGAACATTCATGCAATGATCCTTTGGTTTTAAATTCTTACTAATCATAACTCCCAGATCCCTTTCCCAATCTGATTTCACAATCTCAACACCATCCAGCTCGTATCTTGTAACTCTATCATCATTACCTACCCTCAAAACTTTACCTTTATCTGCATTAAACTGCATCTACCATTTCAAAACCCTATTTAGATCAACAAAACGAATCACTGAGAAACATAAAAGACGTAGGATACCTTGATTGTTTCAAGCGTAGTTTAGATATCTCAGGGTAACGACTGTATTTTTAACGTCACGTTTATCTTAATTTATCTGCAGTGTCACTTTAGCTACTTCCTAAATCGATTTTAATGAATAAAGTGTTTCTATTGGGAAATTACTCGTGACCGGGATAGACGTATCGCGGTCACCTCACCTGTGACATGAGAAACTCTTGGTCACCACAATATAACACGATCTAACGTCAACATGTTTCATTATTTCTGATTCTCCCTGCTTGAGCAGATATTCTGGACTGCCTGTTGTAACCATGGCTGATTGCTCCGCAAGGTTCCGGTATTCCGACAGGAAGAAAAGGGTGCTGAAACTTAACACGGTGATCAAAGTTTCACACTATAAGCTCTCCGAAATGCAAAAAAAGACAGTCAAATGTCTCTCTAAGGAAGTATGTGTGTACGATGAATACACTTATCGGTGCACGCATGGAGACTGAGATGGAAGCGCAAACTGTACGCGAGAGATTACTCTCGCCTTTCGCCAAGACTCTCAGAATCCACGACTAGTCAATCCGGAATCTCGTCACCTAAAACCCTAATCAGGATATCACCATCTATAACCTCGCCTTCCATAACCTCGTCTTCTATAACCTCGTCTTCCATAACCTCGCCATCCAGGATCTCACCTTTTAGAACCGCGTCTTCCAGCATCTCGTCTTCAATAACCTCGCCGTCTAAGATCTCACCTTCTGTAACCCTGCAATCCATGATCCATCCGTCCATATCGTCGCCGCCCAGGATACAACCGTCCACATCGTCGCAGCCCAGGATGCAACAATATATATATCCTCGCCATCTAGGATGTCACCACCCATATCCTCGCCGCCCAGGATGCCACCATCCATATCCTCAACGCATAGGACGCAAACACCCATATCCTCACCTCCCAGGATTCAATCATCCATATCCTCATCGCCCAGGAAGCAAGTAACCATTTCGTCGCCCCCCAGGACGCAATCATCCATAACCTCGCCGCCTAGAATCCATAAATCTAAAACCTCGCTGCTCAGGATCTAGCTATACATCACTTCCAATATTACAAGGTATTGTTATCTCAGTATAACATATGCAACTAATACACTTAAAATTGTAAATTAAAAAACTGCAATAAATGTGAAAATTTGCATATATATCATTTACTTCCTATCTCAGAGTACATAGTGGATTCGCCTCTATGCAAATACATCAATGTTTCCTTCACATAAAACATACATTATAAAACTGCAAAAGGCTTATAGGCTCGTACATGGCAGCTCCTAGTTATCTTCACTCAAACTCATTTATATATTTTTAATCTACGCTTGAAAAAAGGTGGGGGCATGCAAGCATGAGCAAGGGACTGATAGTAGCCTCGGTGTCTGTCATCCCAAGCTTTACGATCGTTCCCACGAACGTGGCAGCGGAGACCAGTGAGTGGTTAGCGTCTGCCGGCGCCTACCAGACTAGTGGACTCGATATGAACGGCACTCCTCAACCCCTTTCTCTGACTCCTTCTTGGAACGCCTTCACGATACAACAGACTTCCTAAACGAGATAGTCAGCATCAGAGGTTCATTCATATTCTTATGTTAGCAAAGTGATAGTAAATATCTTTGATGAAAACAGACATAAAAATTACACAACAACTACGAGACGCAGGGGTATGGAGGACGTCTCACAAACAGTTATTGTAGGAATAATCCATGTAATGAGGGACACACTCCTTCAATTTGATGGTGAGGCATTTATATAGAAGAAGGGCACTGAGGTAGGAGCGTCCAGTTGCGTAGCAATTGCAGACATCTATATACACGTAGTATTTGAAAGGGACAGAATCCACAGAAAGGACACCCCATACCGGCAGAGTATTACAGATATATAGACGATATATTTGGAGTTTGTGTAGGCGGACTACCACGTCTAGAGTTTTTTTGGGGGCGAACACAGTCCACGGAAACATAAAATTTAACCCAACAATAAATTAACAATAAAAGGTGGGGTAAAGGTAAACCCCAGCTAGATAAAATGTTCAGGCACAGAGGAAACGCTGAAGCACTACCAGGAAACTTCGTGGAAGACCAGGGAACAAATTCTCACGCCCCCGGCCCCACTGTTGGAGGATAGGAGATGGATCCTCCTGACTGTGTTTTTTCCTGGTTTCGTGTGTAAACTATAACAGAAACTCAAAGACGTTTGGACCTGGTTAGCAAAAGCTTTGCTAATGGCAGGGTACACAACATGACAATCCTTACCACCATCAACTTTCTCAACTATGCTGGAATAAAATGAGTCCGAATTTGTTAAACATGAACGGCCAATATATCCACCTATAGAATGGATATAAATTCACATGAACGCTTCCAGCGTGGGACAATCATGTCAATTATTCTCCAAATTAAAAACATGTCATATGTAGAAAGATTAACAAAGCTTAAATTGCATTCCCTGGAATTGCAAAAAATTAGGTGTGAAACGATATAGGTTTTCAAGTGTATGAATGGACAAAACAAAGTGGATATTAATACGGTATTAAAAGTATCAACACAAGTATCTCAACACGAAACAATGAGTATATATTGTTAAAATTTAAGTTTAGTTAGGTTAGATTTTAGAATTAGGAAAGACCTGGGTAAATACTTGTTCATTAACCGGGTTGTTGATTTGTGAAACCAATTACCGCATAACTTTGGTGGAGGTGGGGATCCCTTGATTGCTTCAAACAAGAGCTGGACATGAATGTTAGAGGGATTGGGTGGTTATAAATTGGAGCTGCCTCGCTAATAGGCCTTCTACGGTTACCTTTATTCATATGTTATTATGTATATATGCATGAGATTGGGTGATATAAATAGGTTCTAACTCGTACTTTTTCTTATGTTATTACCCGTTCCGATTTTTGGAAGAAACAAATTAGAAAAAAAGAGAGATTGAAAAAAAAATTAATTTACATTCTCAAAAAATGTGCAGAATTGGGGAGTAGCATGATTTATGTGAACAAGTGGATATGGGAATAACAAATGGGATATTAATAGAGAGTTGAAAGTATGTAAACAAAATAGAACATGAAACAATAGGTGTACGTGAAATAAGTTTTGATTTAGGAAAGACGTGAGTAAATACTGGTTCGGTAACAGGAATTGTCAATTTGTGGAACCTAATATAATAGACGTAGGAACTCTTTATTTTTTTTAAGCGTAGGTTAGACATTTATATATGAATGAGTTGGAAGATATTAATCGGAGCTGCAACGTATGAGACAATAGGCCTTTTGCAGCTTAATTCATTCTAATCTTTTTATGTTCTTATGTAATAAGGCATTAAATATACCAATACATAATAGAACTCGAAACAATGGACATAAATTGGGCAAGTTTAGATTCAGTAAAGCCCTGAGTAAATTAATTTTTTCAGGCTGAGGATATGGGGAATCAGCAGGCTATGAGTCACAATAACGTGGCTAAAGTATGTTGACCAGACCAGACCACACACTAGCTAGAGTGACACTCTAGGTCACCACAATAAAACACGATCTAACGTCAACTTGTTTCATTACTTCTGTCTCTCCCTGCTTGAGCAGATATTCTGGACTGCCTGTTGTAACCATGGCTGATTGCTCCGCAAGGTTCAGGTATTCCGACAGGAAGAAAAGGGTGCTGAAACTTGACACAGTGATCAAAGTTTCACACAATGAGCTCTATGAAATGCAAAAGAGAAAGTCAAATGTCTCTCTAAGGAAGTATGTGTGTACGATGAAGGGACGACGACGTTTCGGTCCGTCCTGGACCATTATCAAGTCGATTGTGAGACAATCGACCGAAACGTCGTCGTCCCTTCACCTTCTAGTGTGTGGTCTGGTCAACATATGGGGAATCAATTATATGGTTGAGGATATGGGGAACCAACTTCCTAAATAGATTTTAATGAATAAAGTCTTTCTATTGGGAAAATACACTGTGTATCCTGGTCAACTCACCTGTAACATTAGACACTCTAGGTCACCACAATAAAACACGATCTAACGTCAACTTGTTTCATTACTTCTGATTCTCCCTGCCTGAGCAGATATTCTGGACTGCATGTTGTAACCATGGCTGATTGCTCCGCAAGGTTCAGGTATTCCGACAGGAAGAAAAGGGTGCTGAAACTTGACACAGTGATCATAGTTTCACACAATGAGTTCTATGAAATGCAAAAGAGAAAGTCAAATGTCTCTCTAAGGAAGTATGTGTGTACGATAAATACACTTATCACTCCACGCATGGAGACTGAGATGCAAGCGCAAACTGTACTCAAGAGATTACTTTCGCCTTTCGCCTCACGATCAAGACTCAGAATCCACCACTATTCAATCGGAATCTCGTCACCTAATTCCTCATTCAGGATATCACCATCCATAACCTCACCTTCCATAACCTCATCTTCTATAATATATCGTCTTCCACAACCTCGCTGTCTAAGATCTCGCCTTCCGTAACCCTGCAATCCATGATCTATCCGTCCACATCCTCGCCGCCCAGCATACAACCGTCCACATCGTCGCCGCGCAGACTGCAACAATATATATCCTCGCCGCCCAGGATACAACCATCACTTTCCCCAAATGCAATTAACGTTCATAAGAAGATCAACGTCACATAGGATGCAACCATCCATATCCACGCCGCCCAGGATGACACCTTCCATATCCTCACTGTATAGGACGCCAACACCTATATCCTCGCCGCCCAGGATGCAACCTTCCATATACTCGCTACCCAGGATGCAACCATCCATATGCTCTCCGCCCAGAATTCCTCCACCCATATTCTCGCCACCCAGGATGCAACCATCCATATCCCCGGCCCTCAGGATTCCACCACCAATATTATCGCCACCCAGGATTCAATCATCCATATCCTCATCGCCCAGGAAGCAAGTATCCATTTCTTCTCCCCCCCAGGATGCAAACATCCATATCGTCGCCGCCCAGGACGCATCCATAACCTCGCAGCCTAGAATCCATAAATCTAAAACCTCGCTGCTCAGGATCTAGGTACACCTCACTTCCAATGTTACCCCGAAATTGGTCTCTACTATCATCTCATGTCATCTCAGTATAACATCTGCAACTAATCTACTTAAAATTTAAAATAAAAAAACTGTAATAAACTTAATAGTTTACATATATCTCATTAACTTCATATCGCAGAGTACATCATGGATTCACCTCTATGCAAATACAACAATGCTTTCATCAGGTAAAACATACATCATAAAACTGCAGAAGGCTTATAGGCTCGTACGTGGCAGCTCCAAGTTTACTTCACACAAACTCATTTATGTATGTTTAATCTACGCTTGAAAAAAGGTGGGCATGCAAGCATGGGCAAGGGACTGATAGTAGCCTAGGTGTCTTCTATCCGGGAGCTGGAATTGGTGATATTGTTGGAAACATGAAAGATATTATGACGGGAAATGGGAACAAACCCATTATTTGTATTAGTGTAGGGGGTAATGATATTGGGAGAGTTAGAAGTGAGGAACTAATACTGAAATTCAAGGCAGCAATAGAATTAGTTAGGAGCAATGGAGGAATCCCGATCATATGTGGCATTCTTCCAAGAAAGGGAGTGGGAAATGAATGGATGTCGAGGGCACTTGGTGTCAATTGCAGGCTGGAAAGATATTGCAAATCTAATGCAATATCTTATATAGACAACTGGGAAAACTTCTATGGAAGAAATGAAATGTATGCGCGGGATGGGGTGCATCTATCGAGAGCTGGGGTTGTTGCTGTTGCAAACTCGTTGGAAGAAGTGGTTAGAGGTGTTTGTTTGGGTTTAAACTGTTAGTAGATAAAGGTATGGGAATTGATTTGGAGGAAGGATGCAATAAAAGTGTGTGTTTGGGGGAGAAAGGAATTGGCAAAATGATCAGGGAAAGAGAAGGGCCTCAAAATAACAATTCACTTAGGGTATATTACACAAACAGTAGAAGTCTAAGAAATAAAATTAACGAATTAAATGCTCTTGTCTGCACAGAAAAAATAGATATTATTGCACTTACCGAAACGTGGATGAATGTTGATAATAGAGAACTATTAGCCGAATATCAAATAAATGGATTTAAACTATTTCATACAGATAGATATATTAGACGAGGAGGTGGAGTAGCCATATACGTTAGGGACAATTTGAAATGTAGTCTCAAAGAGGGAATCAAAACTGAGCCACACACAGAAACTATTTGGATAGAATTAAACGAAAAAACAAATAATATTATAATAGGAGTTATATATAGGCCACCAAATTTAGACAGAATGGAAGCAAAGCATCTATGGGATGAAATATCTAGGGCATCTAGATCTAACAGTATTTATGTCATGGGTGACTTTAATTTGAGTGGAATAAACTGGTTGAACAAAACAGGGAATAGTGAAGCAGAAGATTTTCTAGAATTAATTGACGATTGCTTTCTTACGCAACACATTAAGGAACCAACACGGGAAAATAATATTTTAGATTTAGTGGTAACTAACAGGGAAACACAAATTAATGATATCGAAATAGGGAGTGAGCTAGGGAACAGTGATCACAAAGAAATCAGATTTGGCATAGAATGGAATAGACCTGAAGGAGAAAATTCTGTTAAAGTGCCAGATTTTCGAAAAGCTGATTTTAATAGCCTAAGGAGTTTTTTGGGTCAAATTGATTGGAAAGTCTTGGGTATGGGGTGTGGGCCGGTCTTGGAGCGAGACATGAACCCAGCGATAGGTGATGTAAATGGGGATTTCGATGTAGATTCAATTTATAACGTATTTAAGAATATTCTAAACAAAGCACAGGAACGTAGTATACCACACAAATTGAATAGATCGATTACTAATGACCCAAAGTGGATAACAAAGAATTTGAAGAATCTTATAGGTAAAAAGAGAGCTTGGTACAAAAGGATTAAAAATGGGGAGGTCACTTTAGAACAGGAATTCGTACAACTAGTTAGAAATGTTAAAAAAGAGATAGAGAAAGCAAAAAGAAACTATGAAGTTCGTATAGCAGGGCTAGCAAAGACAAATCCTAAAGGGTTTTTTCAGTTATATCGAACTAAGACTAGGGAAAGGATAGGTCCATTAAAAACTGAGACAGGTCAAATAACAGATAGTGATGAAGAGATGAGTAGTATTTTTAATAAATATTTTGTATCTGTATTTACTAAAGAGGAACTTAACAATATGCCTTCAGCCCAACAAGTCTATGTGGGTGGGGACGAGGACAGGTTGACGAGTTTAGCAGTTACCAGGGAGGATGTTCTTAAACAAATAGTAAAACTCAAACCAAACAAATCCCCAGGGCCGGATGAAGTGTTTGCCAGAGTGCTGAAAGAATGCAAAGAGGAGCTTTGTGACCCACTGTCAATCATATTTAATAAATCAATAGAGTCAGGCAGAGTGCCAGAGTTTTGGAAAGTTGCTAATGTGATACCAGTTTTTAAGAAAGGAGATAGATCACTTGCGTCTAACTATCGACCAATTAGCCTAACGTCTATTGTGGGAAAGTTACTCGAATCTATAATAGCAAATAAAATTCGTCTTCATCTTGAAAAACATAAATTAATAATTGAGTCGCAACATGGTTTTATAAATGGCCGTTCATGTTTAACAAATTTGTTATCTTTTTATTCTAGCATAGTTGAGGCAGTTGATAGTGGTAAGGATTGTGATGTTGTGTACCTTGACTTTAGCAAAGCTTTCGATACAGTGCCACATGAAAGACTGATTAAAAAGATAGAGGCTCATGGTATTGGGGGTGCTATATTAAGCTGGATTAGGGCATGGCTATACCAAAGGAAACAGAGAGTTAGTATAAATGGAGTCAAGTCAGAGTGGGAAAATGTTGTAAGTGGAGTGCCTCAAGGCTCTGTCCTGGGACCTCTTTGTTTATAATATATATAAATGATTTAGATTCAGGTTTAAGTAGCAACATTTGCAAATTTGCCGTTGATACGACAATCGGTAGGGAAATTAATACGGAGGAGGACTCACTATCACTTCAAGTTGATCTAGATAGGGTTTTGAAATGGTCAAAGGATTGGCAGATGCAGTTTAATGCTGATAAATGTAAAGTTCTGAGGCTAGGTAATGATGATAGAGTTACAAGATACGAGCTAGATGGTGTTGAGATTGCGAAGTCGGATTGCGAAAGGGATCTGGGAGTTATAATTAGTAAGAATTTAAAACAAAAGGATCAATGCATGAATGTTCGTAATAAGGCAAATCGGACACTCGGATTTATTAATCGCAGCGTTAGTAACAAGACACCTGGTGTGGTTCTCAAGCTATATCTTGCTCTTGTTAGGCCCCATTTAGATTATGCAGTTCAGTTTTGGTCGCCATATTATAGAATGGATATAAATTCACTTGAACGTGTCCAGCGTAGGATGACTAAGTTAATTCCCCAAATTAGAAATCTTTCATATGAAGAAAGATTAACAAAGCTTAAGTTGTATTCACTGGAAAGACGAAGAGTTAGGGGTGACATGATAGAGGTTTACAAGTGGATGAATGGACATAACAAAGGGGATATTAATAGGGTATTAAAAGTATCAACACAGGACAGAACGCGAAACAATGGGTATAAATTGGATAAGTTTAGATTTAGGAAAGACTTGGGTAAATACTGGTTCAGTAACAGGGTTGTTGATTTGTGGAACCAATTGCCGCGTAACATTGTGGAGGTGGGGTCCCTCGATTGTTTCAAGCATGGGTTGGACATGTATATGAGTGGGATTGGGTGGTTATAAATAGGAGCTGCCTCGTATGGGCCAATAGGCCTGCTGCAGTTGCCTTTGTTCTTATGTTCTATGTTCTTATGTTATTTCCATTCATCCACTTGTAAACCTCAGTCATGTCACCCCTAACTCTTCGCCTTTCCAGTTAATGAAATTTAAGCTTTGTTAATCTTTCTTCATATGAAAGCTCTCTAATTTGGGGAATTAAGTTTGTCATCCTACGCTGGACACGTTCAAGTGAATTTATATCTATTCTGTAGTACGGCGATCAAAACTGAAATGCAAATCTAAATAGGGCCTAACTAGAGCAAGATGTAGCTGAAGAACAACACCAGGTGTCTTGTTACTAACGCTTCGATTAATAAATCCAAGTGTCCTATTTGCCTTATTACGAACATTCATGCAATGATCCTTTGGTTTTAAATTCTTACTAATCATAACTCCCAGATCCCTTTCGCAATCTGATTTCACAATCTCAACACCATCCAGCTCGTATCTTGTAACTCTATCATCATTACCTACCCTCAAAACTTTACCTTTATCTGCATTAAACTGCATCTACCATTTCGAAACCCTATTTAGATCAACAAAACGAATCACTGAGAAACATAAAAGACGTAGGATCCCTTGATTGTTTCAAGCGTAGTTTAGACATCTTAGGGTAACGACTGTATTTTTAACGTCACGTTTATCTTAATTTATCTGCAGTGTCACTTTAGCTACTTCCTAAATCGATTTTAATGAATAAAGTGTTTCTATTGGGAAATTACTCGAGACCGGGATAGACGTATCGCGGTCACCTCACCTGTGACATGAGAAACTCTTGGTCACCACAATATAACACGATCTAACGTCAACATGTTTCATTACTTCTGATTCTCCCTGCTTGAGCAGATATTCTGGACTGCCTGTTGTAACCATGGCTGATTGCTCCGCAAGGTTCCGGTATTCCGACAGGAAGAAAAGGGTGCTGAAACTTAACACGGTGATCAAAGTTTCACACTATAAGCTCTCCGAAATGCAAAAAAGACAGTCAAATGTCTCTCTAAGGAAGTATGTGTGTACGATGAATACACTTATCGGTGCACGCATGGAGACTGAGATGGAAGCGCAAACTGTACCCAAGAGTTTACTCTCGCCTTTCGCATCACGATCAAGACTCTCAGAATCCACGACTAGTCAATCCGGAATCTCGTCACCTAAAACCCTATTCAGGATATCACCATCGATAACCTCGCCTTCCATAACCTCGTCTTCTATAACCTCGTCTTCCATAACCTCGCCATCCAGGATCTCACCTTTTAGAACCGCGTCTTCCAGCATCTCGTCTTCAATAACCTCGCCGTCTAAGATCTCACCTTCTGTAACCCTGCAATCCATGATCCATCCGTCCATATCGTCGCCGCCCAGGATACAACCGTCCACATCGTCGCAGCCCAGGATGCAACAATATATATCCTCGCCATCTAGGATGTCACCACCCATATCCTCGCCGCCCAGGATGCCACCATCCATATCCTCAACGCATAGGACGCAAACACCCATATCCTCGCCGCCCACGATGGAACCTTCCACATCCTCACCACCTAGGATACCACCATTCATATCCTCGCCGACCAGGATTCAACAATCCATATCCTCACCTCCCAGGATTCAATCATCCATATCCTCATCGCCCAGGAAGCAAGTAACCATTTCGTCGCCCCCCAGGACGCAATCATCCATAACCTCGCCGCCTAGAATCCATAAATCTAAAACCTCGCTGCTCAGGATCTAGCTATACATCACTTCCAATATTACAAGGTAATTGTTATCTCAGTATAACATATGCAACTAATACACTTAAAATTGTAAATTAAAAAACTGCAATAAATGTGAAAATTTGCATATATATCATTTACTTCCTATCTCAGAGTACATAGTGGATTCGCCTCTATGCAAGTACATCAATGTTTCCTTCACATAAAACATACATTATAAAACTGCAAAAGGCTTATAGGCTCGTACATGGCAGCTCCTAGTTATCTTCACTCAAACTCATTTATATATTTTTAATCTAAGCTTGAAAAAAGGTGGGGGCATGCAAGCATGAGCAAGGGACTGATAGTAGCCTCGGTGTCTGTCATCCCAAGCTTTACGATCGTTCCCACGAACGTGGCAGCGGAGACCAGTGAGTGGTTAGCGTCTGCCGGCGCCTACCAGACTAGTGGACTCGATATGAACGGCACTCCTCAACCCCTTTCTCTGACTCCTTCTTGGAACGCCTTCACGATACAACAGACTTCCTAAACGAGATAGTCAGCATCAGAGGTTCATTCATATTCTTATGTTAGCAAAGTGATAGTAAATATCTTTGATGAAAACAGACATAAAAATTACACAACAACTACGAGACGCAGGGGTATGGAGGACGTCTCACAAACAGTTATTGTAGGAATAATCCATGTAATGAGGGACACACTCCTTCAATTTGATGGTGAGGCATTTATATAGAAGAAGGGCACTGAGGTAGGAGCGTCCAGTTGCGTAGCAATTGCAGACATCTATATACACGTAGTATTTGAAAGGGACAGAATCCACAGAAAGGACACCCCATACCGGCAGAGTATTACAGATATATAGACGATATATTTGGAGTTTATGTAGGCGGACTACCACGTCTAGAGTTTTTTGGGGGCGAACACAGTCCACGGAAACATAAAATTTAACCCAACAATAAATTAACAATAAAGGTGGGGTAAAGGTAAACCCCAGCTAGATAAAATGTTCAGGCACATAGGAAACGCTGAAGCACTACCAGGAAACTTCGTGGAAGACCAGGGAACAAATTCTCACGCCCCCGGCCCACTGTTGGAGGATAGGAGATGGATCCTCCTGACTGTGTTTTTTCCTGGTTTCGTGTGTAAACTATAACAGAAACTCAAAGACGTTTGGACCTGGTTAGCAAAAGCTTGCTAATGGCAGGGTACACAACATGACAATCCTTACCACCATCAACTTTCTCAACTATGCTGGAATA